>JBBPBX010000218.1:112546-123309 GCA_038048925.1 Garcialebias charrua | reverse complement strand
AATAAATAAATAAAACAAGTGATAAAATCAAGTAAAATCAATAATAATATCAACCAAGATCAAAGATAAAATCATGTGGAGGCAGAATAGGCTTGCTTAAAAAGAAAAGTCTTTAAACCGCTTTTAAAGTCAACCAGTGACTGTGGAGCTCTCAGGCAGTCAGGGAGGGAGTTCCATAGGCGGGGGGCAGCCACACAGAATGCCCTGTCTCCCATGGTCCTTAATTTGGTTCGTGGAATGTGAAGTAGATTACTGTTCTGTGATCGTAGAGACCGGGTGGATGAATATGGTGCAAGAATGTCCTTTAGATAGTCAGGTGAAGTTCCATGTAAGCATTGATGTGTAATGAGAGCAGTTTTGTATTGAATTCTGTAGGTGACAGGAAGCCAATGGAGGTTATGGAGAATGGGTGTAATATGTTCAAATTTACGAACTCTCAACAGAATCCTTGCTGCACTGTTTTGAATATATTGAAGCTTCTGAAGGTTTTTGCCAGGGATTCCAATAAACAGGGAGTTGCAGTAGTCGAGCCTGGAGGAGACAAAGGCATGGACGAGTTTCTCAGCATCAGAAAAAGTCAGAGATGGGCGAAGTCTGGAGATGTTTCGAAGATGGAAGAAGCAGGTTTTAAACAGATGCTTAATGTGATTTTCAAATGTAAGATAGAGTCCATTTTTATTCCAAGATTTGTAACAGAGGTGGAGAGGGGGATGTCTTGACCAGAGAAGGAGATTGTTGTTAAATATATGTTAATGTTTTAGTTGGAAGAGCACTTTGCATCTAACAGTTTAAAATGGAAACATTTCAGTAAGAGGACTGGGAGGACAAAAAGCATTTTAGAGGGTGAGTCTTTCAGAAGGAAGGGAATGTTAGTCTCAGGACTGTTGGCGATGTTTCACAGTGATGAACTAAACATCTGTGCCAACGGCTGCTGTGAGCAGGATGTGGACGGCTGCTTTCTAAAAACAACCCTCTACAAAGTTCATGTTCAATAATGTAGGTAAATATCCAACAATGTTCAGTCAGGTCATCTGAATGGGTTTTTTTTTTACGTTTCGTCCTTCATCCAAAGGACTTCTTTAATCTGAGGAGCCACCAAAACAAACTGATTCCCACAAACAGCATAGTCCACAGTAAAAAAATAACAGTTTGCTGGTTCTAAGATGGCCTCTGGGGCCTGCCTTCTCCCCCATCCACTCCTCTGAGACAGTCATGCTGACGTGATTCAAAACACTAAAGTTCGTGCTCATTAATCCAAGTATAAAATCCAGCAATGTTCAGTCAGATCATCTGGATGGTAGTAGTCTCTATAATTTCATAAACTGCAAACAGTAGAATCACTTTAAGAATACTGTACACAATCGTTATCAAGTCAAGGTTCTTTATAGTCATTCTCACCACATGTGGTACATGTGATGAGAATGAAATTGTATACACAGTGTCCCAGTTACATCCAACAAAATTATAAAATGTAAAAGAAAAACAGTAATAAGATAAGATATGAACTAAGAAATATGCAAAACTAAGAATACACCTAGCACTAATGGTGCAAAAGCAATATGCCTAACAGCAGCAGCACGGACATGAGTGTGTGAGCAGATGAGTACAAACTAACACAGCAACGTGAAATAGATCAGCAGCATGGACAATCAGCAACACATATCAACACAAGTGTGATTTATAGTGATTTTTTTTTTCCAGTGATAATCCTGATTAGATATTCATGAGTTTAACAGCTTTAGGGTAGATGCTGTTCCTTAGTCTAGTGGTTTTACTCTTAATGCACCACAACCTTCTGCCCGTGTGCAGTGGGGCAAAAAAGTGTGTGCACTGGGTGAGAGGGTCCTTCATGATGCAGGTGGCCCTCTTCCTGCATCTGGAGGTCTATTCATTCAAAGGTTCACCACTTTTCTACAGAACTCTTTAAAAAGCCATAATATGAATTTCAAGTTCAAAGTTCTTTGTCATTCACATCATGTGGTACATCAGGTGGAACAAAATTGTGTACTCAAGCTCCCAGTTACACCCAAAATTAGCAAATATGTAAAGTATACCGGTAAAAAGAAACAGAATATAAGGGGTTTTCAAGTACTGTAGACTCCTCAGTGAGCCACAGTTACTGAAAGCCAAGACTCAGGGGCCGGACATCTGGAAGTTATTACGCAAATTTCTTTTATGATTTAAAATCCAGTTTTATTTAAAAATGAAACTATTGGTGGGAAAATTGAATTCACCCGTTGGATAGATTTGCCCTCTGGCTCCCAGATGAATAGTCCTGATCTACAAGATACACACTAAGATACAGTATATGCTGAACAAATGGAAGACTGTTCTGTGTCAGATGAGTCATGATTTGAAGTTCTTTATGGAACACTGGGACACCATGTCATCAGGACCAGAGAGGACAAGGATAGCCCAAGTTGTTATCAACGCTCCGTTCAGAAGCCTGCATCACTGATGGTATGGGGTTGCATGAGCGCTTGTGGCATGGGCAGCTTGCATGTCTGGAAAGGCACCATTAATGCAGAGAACTATGTTCAGGTTCTAGAACAACATATGCTCCCATCTAGACGTCATCTCTTTCAGGGAAGACCCTGCATTTTTCAACAAGATAATGCCAGACCACATTCTGCAGCAATCACAACATCATGGCTACGTAGGAGAAGGATCCGGTACTGAAATGTCCAGCCTGCAGTCCAGATCTTTCACCTTTGATCTGTAATTTGTGTTCTATTCTGAATAAAATATTAGATGGTGGCACCTCCACATCATTGCATTCAGTTTTATTCACAATTTGTTTAGTGTCCCAACTTTTTTGGTATCCGGTTTGTAGAACCTGAACATAGTTCTCTGCATTAATGGTGTCTTTCCAGACATGCAAGCTGCCCATGCCACAAGCGCTCATGCAACCCCATACCATCAGTGATGCAGGCTTCTGAACGGAGCGTTGATAACAACTTGGGCTATCCTTGTCCTCTCTGGTCCGGATGACATGGCGTCCCAGTGTTCCATAAAGAACTTCAAATCGTGACTCATCTGACCACAGAACAGTCTTCCATTTTGCCACACTCCATTTTAAATGACCCCTGGCCCAGTGCAAACGTCTGAGCTTGTGGAGCTTGCTTAGAAATGGCTTCCTCTTTGCACTGTAGAGTTTCAGCTGGCAACGGCAGATGGCACGGTGGATTGTGTTCACTGACAATGCTTTCTGGAAGTATTCCTGAGCCCATTCTGTTATTTCCTTGACAGTGGCATTCCTGTTTGAGGTGCAGTGACGTTTAAGGGCCCAGAGATCACGAGCATCCAGTAGAGATTTACGGCCTTGACGTGTTCACACAGAGCAGCGTTTTCAAGCTGCAAGCTTCCAGCCTCCATGTAAAATCAATGGTGGACGCACTTCCAGCCACCTCCTGGCGTCTGGCGTCAGGTCGCGTGCGTGTTGAGCGTGCTGAGTAGCGTTTTTTCGTGCACGTGAACCGGCTTCCACCTCCAAACCGAGCATTCAACATGTTGAAGATTTCGCGGTTCAAACTTTTCAAACGCCGCTCAACTCCACCTGATTGGTTGGTGTGTCAACCAATCAGGGAGAGTCGGGGGGCAGAAGAGAGGGGGCAGTGGGAGAGTCCCTATGTGACGCGGAAACGAGGGTGCGCGCGCACTATGTGACGTATTGTTTGTCGGAAAAAAAAAGAAAAGACCCGCGAGCTCGTGAACTATGGAAGAGAAACTCATTGTAGCTGTGTGTTCGCGACAAGTCCTTCACGACCAGTCAAGTCTGCTCGACAGAGACGGAAATAAACAGCTCCTCCTCGCCTGGCGGAGTGAGCAGGACTCCGTGTGCAGGGCTCTGTGTACCGGTAAGCTCCTCCCACACACCCAGCAGCTTCTGGCTTCTGGCGTTCAGTTTTGAACACGCTACATTCACAAGTGCGTCCACTTGCGTGCGTGAGGAGCATTTTGGAGGTTCAAAACGCTGCTCTGTGTGAACACACCATTACGCACAACGATTGTTCCAGATTCTCTGAATCTTTTGATGTAATGCATGGTTGATGATAACTTAAGTCTTTGCTATTTTACGCTGGGTAACACCATTCTGGTATTGCTGCACTATCTTTCTGCACAACAATGGTGGAATTGGTGATCCTCTTACCATCTTGACTTCTGAGAGACACTTCAGAGGCACTCCAGAGGCACTCCAGGACTGTTTTGACACCACAGATTGGGGTATGTTCAAAGAAGCTGCTACCACAAACAACAACACATGTCTCCAGGAGTACTCAGACACTGTATGTTCATACATCGCCAAGTGCATTGATGATGTTACCAACCTCAAAACCATCACTGTTCGGGCTAATCAGAAGCCATGGCTGACAGCTGAGGTTCACAGACTCCTGAAAGCCAGGAATGCTGCCTTCAAAGCGGGAGATCAGGTGGGCCTGAAGGCAGCCAGAAAGAACCTGACCCAGGGCATCAGTGAGGCCAAGGAGCAGTATTCCAGGAAAATAGCTCACCGTTTCAAGGACAGCAAGGATACACGCAGTCTGTGGCAGGGAATACAGACCATCACAGACTACAACCCCCCCCCAGACCTGTGACAGCTCAACCTCTACGCTGAATGAACTGAATGAGTTCTTCGCTCGGTTTGAGGCAAGTAACAGCACACCTGCACATAAATTCCCCCCCTCTCCTGATGGCCAGGTGCTGGCGCTGTCCTCAGACAGCGTAAGGCGATCATTTATCAAGATTAATGCCCGGAAGGCCTCTGGTCCTGACAACATACCTGGTCGTGTGCTGAAGGACTGTGCAGGGGAACTCGCAGCGGTCTTCACGGACATCTTTAACATCTCACTAAGCCAGGCCATCGTCCCCACCTGTTTCAAAGCCACCACCATCATCCCTGTCCCAAAGAAGGCAACGCCCGCATGCCTCAATGACTATCGCCCAGTAGCACTCACCCCCATCCTGATGAAGTGCTTTGAACGGCTAGTCATGAAAAGCATCACATCTGTCCTCCCTGCCTCCCTGGATCCCTTCCAATTTGCATACCGACCTAATCGCTCAACCGACGATGCCATCTCCTCTGCCCTCCACACAGCTCTCACACATCTGGACACGAAGGACTCTTATGTTAGAATGCTGTTCATCGACTTCAGCTCGGCATTCAACACCATCATCCCCCAACAGCTCATCCATAAACTGGACAGTCTGGGGCTGAACACCTCAATGTGTAACTGGCTGCTAGACTTCCTGACCGGGAGACCACAGACAGTACGGATCGGGAGTAACACATCTAGCACCATCACATTGAACACAGGGGCCCCACAAGGATGTGTGCTGAGCCCCCTTCTATTCACCCTGCTAACACACGACTGCACACCATCGTACAGCTCCAACCACTTCATCAAGTTTGCGGACGACACAACAGTGGTAGGTCTCATCAGCAACAACGATGAGACGGACTACAGGAACGAGGTGAGCCGCTTGGCCTTGTGGTGCGGACACAACAATCTCACTCTCAACGTGGAGAAGACAAAGGAGATTGTCGTGGACTTCAGGAAGAGGGATGCACAACATGCCCCTCTGACCATCAACAGCACCGCAGTGGAGAGAGTGGACAGCACCAAGTTCCTGGGAGTGCACGTCTCAAAGGACCTGTCCTGGAGCAGGAACACTGCAGCACTGGCCAAGAAGGCTCACCAGCGCCTCTACTTTCTCCGCAAGCTGAAAAGGGCTGGAGCTTCAACCTCCATCATGTGCACCTTCTACAGGGGAGCCATAGAAAGTGTCCTGACAAGCTGCATCACGGTGTGGTTTGGTGCATGCACTGCATCCTGCCGCAAGAGCCTCCAGCGCATCGTGAAAGCAGCTGAGAAGATCGTCGGCACCTCCTTGCCCTCACTGCAGGACTTACACAGCAAACGCCTCACTCGGAAAGCCCACTGCATGGCAGGTGATCCCACACACCCACTACACAGCCGCTTTAGACTGCTGCCATCAGGGAGGAGACTGAGGAGTCTCCAGGCTCGAACCAGCAGACTGAGAGACAGCTCTGTTCATCAGGCAGTCAGAATGCTAAACACTCTGCCTGCTCTGCCTCCCCTCCCATTTGAACTGCCTTAACACAAAAAACTTTCTCACACATTACCACTCAACACAAAGTTTTTAACACTGGACCCTGTGTCATCAAACGGGTTATTCACTAAACTCTCGGTCATGTGCTCATTCAGTTTGCACTACTTCTCATAAATAATAATAATAATAATTGTCTAATCTTGTCATCTGCGTATGTTTCCCATACACAGACGAAATTCGTCTCTGCATTTAACCCAACCACCTACCAGGCGGTGCAGTGAGCAGCCATAGAAGGCGCTCGGGGAGCTGGAGAAATAGGTGTGCACTCATAGACACCCCAAGATGTGTAGTGGCCGGGATGCGAACCCGCGTCCTTCGGGTCCCAAGTCAAACGCCTAATGTTTGTATTACATTACTGCCTATAGTCATACTACTGTTTACATTCACTGTTTACATTTATTAATACTGTTTACATTTATTACTACTGCTTTACATTTATTACTACTGTTTACATTTACACTACTTTTATCTACACTACTGCAGATACATATACAGTATTCTCTGACTAGCCTTATCTAAGGATGCCAAATGTGCCTTATGTGCCTTACTTCATATGCCACTTTGCCTCTATACCAACATCAACTACCTCATACCAGAGCCATATATATAGAGAGTTCCGACACTCTTTGATGTCGCCGACAGGCGGTCAATCGTTCCAAACAACGGCTATGGAAACCTTGTGGAGCTGCGCCCTCTGGCGGCGACAGAGCGCTACTGCAGGCAGCTTCATACTTTAACCAGAGCCATGGAACAAATCGCCCCCTCCATGACCCACGTGACTTCCGCATTCCATTCTTACAATGGAACTCTATGGGAGTGTCGCAACTCTCACTTTATATGGCTCTGCCTCATACATATACTGTGTACATTAACTTATATGCTGCTGTGCCACTCTTTGCAAATGTCAACGCTAGAAACTTCAGTTTATTTTATAGATATACTTTTTATACTTTTTATACTACTATGCAAAAACTCAGGACAGTATTACACTTTTATTATTTCATTTTATGCTTATGTTCATTGGGTGTTTGGTGTTTCAGTGTTGGTGTAAATTTTCATACTTTTATACTATTATGAAAAAACTCAGGACAGTGTTACACTTTTTACTATTTTATGCTTATGTTTATTAAATGTTTTAGTGTTTAGATGGTTACTGTTGCACCGAGGGACTGAGAGAAACGCAATTTCGGTCCTGTGTATGTCCTGTACATATTGCAGTTCTGACAATAAAGTTGACTTTGACACTCTGAGAAGCTCTTTTTATACCCAATCATGTTTTCAATTGACCTAATTAGTGTTAATTGGTCTTCCAGCTGTTCATTATATGCTCAATTTACTTTTTCCAGCCACTTATTGCTACTTGTCCCAACTTTTGGGATTTGTTGACATTGTGAAATTTTGAATCAACATTTTTCCTTTGAAATGTTACATTTACTCAGATTAAACTTTTGATCTGTCATCTATGTTCTATTACGTATAAAATATTCACATTTGTCATCTCCACATCATTGCATTCAGTTTTTATTCAGTTTGTTTAGTGTCCCAACTTTTTTGGAAGCCGGCTTGTAGATTATATGAACCATTTCCACTTCAGCCATCTTTGGATCAAACAAGCAGGACTTTATAAACAAAGAACCACAGAGTTTTTTATGATGTTCCTAAGAATCACCAACAGCTCCCATGACACTGATAAATCTGTTTTTTTTTTCTCTGTAGGACCAGCATCCTGTTCAGGTCCAGTCGTCGTGGAGGCTGCTCAACAGAGGCCTGGGCTTCACCACCAGGGTCTCCCAGAGCAGCCTGATGCTGGAGCACATGGACACCACGCATGTTGGAAACTATGTGTGCAAAGCAAAGAATCAACATGGAGAGACCACAGTCACGCTGAAGATTAACTACAGCTAACTACGTTTTGAACTTTAACACACCCACACAGCTAAAATAACAATTTAAAACTATACCTGGTGAAAAAAAAAACCCCGTCAAAGTCAACTTTATTGTCAGAACTGCAATATGTACAGGACATACACAGGATTGAAATTGCATTTCTCTCAGTCCCTTAAGAAATAAAAATGTATGCCATTAGTTTAGTTTATTTTTTTAAGTATAACTTTGGTCTTTAAGAAAATCAGTTGAAGTGGCCAATAAATCAAAACAGATCAGTTTAAAGTGAATGACTGACGGAACAACAGCTGTTGGAGATATTTCTGTATCTGTGCAGCCAAGCTGACGTCTTCCAGCAGCATTCCATATGGGATCTTAAAGCAGCTGACTGTCCAAGTGAAGTCAGATCTTCAGTCTGAGGAGCTGCAACAAATTCAATATTTTCAGCAACACCTTCTCAAGGATCAACCAGTTTGTTGTGGATGCAAAGGGGAAGAAAAGTGAGAAACGACACGGACACCATTTCCTTACAGTATGAAGAATGTATTAACATCAACACAATTCTCACGACAGTACAGCACCTTTAACATAAACTGCTTTTCAGAACAATGTATTTTAACTGAACTTCACCTTTACCCTTTTGGAGACATTTTTATTACATTTGACCTTTTACTCTGAATTACCTGTCCAATGCCTGGATGGGCAAGCCCGGCCGGCCCACCCTCTAGCGCCGGGTGTGTCCCTGGTCTTGGAGAGTAGTTTAATTTTTGTGTGAGTAGGGCAAATCATGTAAAATAGTTTTTTTTGCTTCTGAAGAGTGTTTGCATTCTGTAATTTGTTGAAGGTCCCTAAGCAAACCATTGTGTCTCGAAAGGGCAGACTGAGCACGGCTGACCAAAATCAGACTGCCTGCTTAGATCGAATGAGGGGAACACACTGCTGAAGCCCCGGAGCTCGAATGTCCAACGTCCAACTAACTTTACAGAAATATCCCCAACACATTTCTCCTTCAAGGTTTTCACTGTAAAATTAATTAACTGGACTTTTCAAATCTCAGGACAAAATCTTGGTGTACGTAGCAGACCGCTACATTGTTCAAACATTAACGTTAGCAACGCACAATGCAGACACTTTAGCGAAGATGCTAAAGATGTAGTGCTCCGCATCTCTCATGCACCCAGTCGACCGCTGTCCCGCAGTGCTCCTGTCATGCCACCCTCGCTAACGTAGCGATAAGCTAGCGTGCACCACCAAGGTTTCTCCCCCTCCTCCCCCAGCCCCACCAACAAAAAGGAGGACCGTCCTAAACCAAGTGACCGAGAGGAAGTTTCTTAAAGTGGCCACGCCTCTGCCCCCACCCCCAAAACAAATACTCTTTGGATCTACAGTATTCAAATAAATTGCATTTTAGTTTGAAACTGACCAATTTCACAGAAAAGCAACAAGTTTGCAGCTACGGATTTAAACTGTTAGATTATCTACATGGATTATTGAGCAGTATCAGGACACACTTCGTCCTCGTGCGCTCCACATCGGACCATATGCAGCGTGCAACTCGTCAAAGCTGTAAATGCAGCATTTACCATATTTTCTTGAGTATAGGTCGCACTCGCACCTGAATATAGGTCGCATTGTCCAATTATTGCCAAAGAATTGGAAAAATCCATATATAGGTCGCACCTGAATATAGGTCGCACCTACGTCAAAATGTGGACCGTGTTTAGCTCTGCTGCAAATGTCTGCCACAGGAGCGCACAGCAAGGCTTTTAAGAAGATTAACACTTAAAAACAATTATTTGTTTGATAAAAATTATAGCAAATATGTGTCTGAGCTGAACTTTTCTTTAATAAATTAATAATTTTAGCAGGATAAACACCTAAAAAAATATATTTGTTAGCTGACATTATTGTAAGAGTGTGTCAGTTTAATTTTTGTTAATAAATGATTACAAATCAGCTTATTTTATAAAAAGCCATAAATAGGTTGCACCTGAATATAGGTTGCAGGGCATGCAAAAATGATAAAAAGCCGCAACCTATATTCCGGAAAATACGGTACTCACCTGAGGTAGGATTTGCTGTGCGGGAATGTAAATTTCGTGTGGTTAAAGAAAACTTTCCTGCTTTTTGACACATTGGTCACATTATTCCATCAGTTTTAACAAGACTTTATTAAATGCATATTTCAATTAGGCTCAATCAACAATAGTTCCCAGAGTTTCCAACTTTAAAATCTGCGGTCTGTTTAAGAAACGAGCAAAGGTGTTTCTTTACGAACTTTACAAAACCACAACTGTTAATCTGCGTCAGGAAATGTCCTTGAAGAGTTCGCTCAAGCTGTTGAGAACATTAAAGACCAGACAGGATCACTGATCCAGACAGAACATTCAAGAACTAAAGACGACAGTAAGGTTTGGACATGTCATGTCATCATACAACCTTCAGCTCAGAAACAGGTGCAGGAATCAAACAAGTACATTTCATAATACTGTAAAAATACAAACTCCGTAATACTGAAGTATGGCTCTACAACACACACCTGCACACGTGCAAGTCATGTTTCATGTCACATGCATGTCACGTGCCCAGCTTCAGTCATGTCCCAACAACAGAAACTTTCATTCCATCAAAAATGTCCGGTTCTCCATCCAGTGGGTCAAAGGTCACGGGCCAACAGGGAACAGTTAGCGCCTAACCCAGGCTCTGACTTTTAACGACAAAAAAGAAAACATGTTGGCTCTGATTCA
>JBBPBX010000218.1:83720-94858 GCA_038048925.1 Garcialebias charrua | reverse complement strand
GCAAAAAAGTGCTCTGTAAAGCTAGAACTTTAAATTATTCATCTTTAATTGATAATAAAAATAACCCCAGGTTCCTTTTCAGTACCATAGCTAGTCTAATGAAAAATCATATATCTGTTGATTCGTGTATTCCTACAACTACAAGCAGTGATAACTTCATGAGATTCTTCATAAACAAATTTGTTTCAGTAAGGGGGAAACTTCAAACCAACATTCCTAGTATCGCCTCTGGTTCTGTGTCAGATGAGACAACTTTAAAAATGTCATTAGAACCTGATTTATGTTAGGACTGTTTTGTCCTGTTGAGCTCTCTGAATTGTCAAAAATAATAGCTTCATCCAAACCATCTGCATGTCTGCTAGACCCCATCCCAACCAGGCTATTTAAAGACACATTTCCCTTGATTAATAACCATGTCTTGGATCTGCTTAATTTGTCTCTAATAAATGGTTACGTACAGCAGAGCTTTAAAATTGTTGTAATTAAACCTTTACTTAAGAAACAACCTTGACTCAGGAATCCTAGCCAGTTATGGAACTGTATCTAATCTAACTTTCATCTCAAAAACTCTAGAGAAAATAGTTGCTTGTCAGTAATGTGATCCTCTGCAAAGAAATAATCTGAAGAGTTTCAGTCAGGGTTTTAGAGTTCACCACAGAACTGAATCTGCACTGGTCAAAGTCACTAATGATATTCTTATGGCCTCGGATAATGGACTTGTGTCTACACTGGTCCTGTTAGACCTCAGTGCTGCATTTGATACATTTGATCACAATATTCTACTACAGATACTTGAATATGATTTTGGAATTACAGGAACGGCTGTAAATTGGTTTAAATCATATTTATCTGATAGATTCCAATTTGTCAATGTAAATAATGTACAAAGTATCTTCATCATACACCAACGTTAGTCATGGAATTCCTCAAGGTTCAGTGCTTGGACAGATACTCTTTACATTGTATATGCTTCCATTAGGTAATGTTATTAAACAGCATGGGATAAATTTTAATTGTTATGCTAATGATACAAAATTATATTTGTCTATTTATGAAACCCAATGAATCCAGTCAGCTTAGACTACAAGCATGCCGTAAAGACATAAAAACCTGGATGACCCTAAATTTTTGGATTTTGAACACAGACAAGACTGAGATTTTGGTTTTTGGGCCTGAGCATCTTAGGAATATAATTTTCAGTCTTTCGCCCTCCTTGGATGGCATTAATCTGGCCTCCAGCTCTAATGTTAAAATTCTTGGGTGTTATTTTTGATCAGGACATTTCTTTTATCCCCCACATTAAAAACATTACTAGAACCGCCTTCTTCCACCTGCGTAATATTGCTAAAATTAGAAACATCTTATCTAAAAATTGTGGTGAAAAACTGGTTCATGCATTTGTCATCATGTCTAGACTGGACTGTTGCAATGGTTTATTATCTGGGTGTCCAAATACTTCTCTAAAAAATCTTCAGTTGATCCAAAATGCTGCTGCCAGCGTCTTAACTAGAGGTAGTAGGAGAGATCATCTCGCTCCAGTTTTAGCTTCTCTCCATTGGCTCCCTGTCAAATCCAGAATTTAATTCAAAATCTTACTTCTAACCTACAAAGTTCTCAACAACCTAGCTCCATCTCATATTCAAGATATTATTGTTTCATATTTTCTTGACAGAGCACTTTGCTCTCAGACTACAGGTTTACTTGTGGTTCCTAGAGTTTCCAAAAGCAGAATGGGAGGAAGATCTTTCAGTTATCAGGCTCCTCTCTTGTGGAACCAACTTCCTGTTTCTGTTCATGAGACTGACACATTATCCTGGGCTGGATATAATGCTGGATATAATGCTGGACTGGGCTTAAGACTTTCCTTTTTGATAAATCCTATAATTAAGGTTGGCTTGTTACGCTGCCTTAAGCTTACTGGTGGACAAATTGACATTGTTTCTTTAAATTAATTGTTAAAATTAAATAGTTTTCATTTGATACTAATTCTATCTTAACATGTGATTCTTGACCTGCCATTGTTTATCTGTTCCTACCAAACCCAGCCGGTCAAAGCAGATGGCCACTTGTCCTTAGTAAGTAGGTAAGTAAGTACCTTAGTAAGTAGGTAAGTAAGTACCGTAAGTAAGTAAGCTTTATTTATATAGCACATTTCACAGACATGAGTCACAAAGTGCTTTACAAAAGAAAAAAGAAAATCATAAAATCACAGAAGTACTATACAAAAAGGTAACACATAAACTCTAAAATCAATGACCAAATTAACCAAAAGCCTGTCTGACGAGATAAGTCTTAAGACTGTTTTTAAATGCATCATTTGCCTGGTTCTGCTAAAAGTTTCTTCCTCATGAGGGAGTTTTTCCTTTCCACTGTCTCCTTCATGCTTGCTGAATATGAGATTTTGTGATGGAGTTAAATTCAAAGCAGTCTGCTCCTCAGATAAATAATGTTAAATTATTTTATATATATATATATATGAATGTTTCTGTTCAGTGCCCTGAGAAGACTTCTGTTGTGACTTGGCACTGCTTCAAAGTACTGTATACTGTATAAATAAACTGAATTTAACTGAATTCGGTTTTCTCTCACCTTCATGTTTCTGCTCATGCTGCTGCTCATGCTGCTGGTTCAGCTCAAGTTTTGGGATTTTAGGATAGGCTTTCAGTTCTGTCATCTTAAAAAAAAAAAAGTAACATGGACAACTTCTTTCCAAGTATTAAACAAATTATCTCGTCACTAGTACACAAGCAACATTGAGAAAAACACTGTTCTCTGATTAAATCTGAGTTTTTGAATAGACCAACCTGCTTTTGCAGAAATTCTCTGCAGCTGTCAGCTTCCTGTTGGAAGGTGAGGTGCAGCTTGTCCCACTCCGCCTGGTAGCGGGCCAGCAGGCTCTGCTCCAGCTCAGCCACATCCTTCAAATGCTGTTCCTGCGGCTTCGGCTGCAGCTCGGCAACATCCTCTTGGTGCTGGTCCTGCAGGCTCTGAGTTGCATCGTGCAGAGCAGCTCGCAGCTCATCCTTCTCCTCTACACTCTCTAATGAGTGGAAAGAAGAAGCTGAAAACAGCAGAGTGTTGACAGTTCACAACATCGTAAATTACTGTGGAGGTGTGAGAATGACAAAAAGTGATTAGAAATAAGAGGTCAGAACAAATTGCATCAGTAACTGAAAGTTATGCACCATAACTCATGTTCCCTGAAGGAAGGGAACGAGGTGCAACATATGCTATGGGAATTGCGCCCCCGCGCGATTACCTGAAGGAATACACTCACGCCTTTACGGCAAGGGCGTCAGCGTTGCGCCAGAGGCCCCGCCCTCTGGGTATTTAAGCCGCTGACGCCCATCCAACTTTCTCCAAAATGCACTTCACCGAGCTTTCAGCATTGAAAGGGCCAGATATGTTGCACCTCGTTCCCTTCCTTCAGGGAACATGAGTTATGGTGCATAACTTTCAGTTCCCTTTCAGTCATGTCTCTCGGTGCAACATATGCTATGGGAACGTAATTCATTCACGCCCTTGAAATGCTCAGTAAAATGCATGCTAGTGTGAACGTCTGCCCTTGATCAGCAGGCATCTCAAGGCTACTTTCTACTGTGTGTTAGAAAGGACAGCCTGAGTGACATCACACGCAGTAACATCCAAACTGTAATGCTTTGCAAAAGTGTTTATTGAGCTCCAGTTCGCCGCAGCACAAATGTCTGCAACTGGTACACCCTTGAACAGTGACCACGAAGTGGCCAAGCCCCGAGTAGAGTGAGCGTGCACTCCAGAGGGCACCTGTTGACCTTTGCTACTGTACGCCCTTTTTATGGCCTCAGTCACCCAGTGTGAGAGGCGCTGCTTTGATAGGGCCTTTCCGGTAGCAGGTGCTGCAAAGCACACAAACAGTTGATTTGTTTTTCTCCATTCGGCTGTTCTCTGCATGTAAGTGCTTAAAGCTCTCACGGGGCAGAGAGCCTTCAGCCTTTCCTGTTCCTGAGTGAGGACAGGAGCAGGTGGAAAAGAGGAGAGATCAAAGTCCAGACTTCTAGGGTTTAAAGTCAAGACCTTGGGGATATATGCGGGATTAGGCCTTAAGGTGACCTTTGACCCGTCAGGGGCGAATCTGGTACACATTGGATGTACAGACAAGGCATGGAGGTCACCCACGCATTTCGCCGAGCAAAGGGCCAGGAGTAGAGCGGTTTTATAAGATAATAAATCTATCTTAATCTCGCTCAGTGGCTCGAATGGGGGATCACAGAGAGCCCCCAAGACCAGACTAAGATCCCAACCAGGGGTCAGGATCCTGCTGGGGGGTCTCGTTCTTAGCACGCCCTTCATAAATCTTATTATGATTGGATGCGCGCCAGGCGTCCTGTTTCCCCAGCCTACGTGACAGGCTGAAATTGCTGATAAGAACACCTTAATTGTTGAGAAAGAGCAACCTTTTTCCAGTAAGTCCTGAAGAAAAGTCAGGAGCTGAGCCAGGTCACATGAATAAGAAATAATATTTCTTTCTGTGCACCAAGCTTCAAAAATATGCCATTTCTGTACATAAAGAGACTGTGTTGACACAGCTTGGGCATTTTGAATGGTTTTTATCACATTTTCTGGCAGGCCTGATGCCACCAGCTTGTTCCTTTCTACCACCAAGCTGAAATGTTTCACAGCTCCCAGCCTAAGCGGCGAGACTGCTCCTTCTGGTGACGTGGTGTGTCCCTGAAGAGGAGAAGTTGGTGGAACCAGTTCTCCTCCAAGGACCCTGGATTCTGTGATCCCCTGAGGGTCAACCATGTTAGGGAGAGGGCCTTTTTGCAGATGTGCTGCCATACTACTCTGATCGAGAGTGTTTGAGGGCAGAGGCAATTTGTTGTCATTATTAGACAAAAGTGGAAAAGAATGTCTGTTTTTCCTCTTCTTGCTGGGGGTCATGGGACTGAGGAACTCAAGTTTTGTAAGCGAGCAGATCTCCTGACCCCAACCCATTTCCTGGTCGGGTCTGGTTTACTGGTCTCCGGCCTTAATAGAGCGTTGGAGCCAGACAAACCGCCCGGGGTCTGTGTTTCACCCGATGGGGGGATATCATTTAAGAGCAGAACTGAACCAGCGCAGTGAGTGTGGTCATGTGCTGTAGGATCACTGCTTGAACATTGCGTGTCGCCCATCAATGATAAGGGGACAGCTGCAGCATGAGAATGTGGAGATGGTCCTTTGTGCTTGGCAGACTTTAAATTGGTTAGTGACAGAGAGCTCAGTTCCCTTCGATTAAAAGGAAGAGGAATCTGATTCGGCCCTAGTTTGTTTACACACACAGCAGTTTGATCACAATCGCCTTTGTGAACATGTGAAGCTGATGGTAGCCTGTGGGCTTTTGCCGTGGCTCCCCCGACCCTTACTGGGAGCTGTTGAATGGGTGTCCAGGAAGGTGGGTCGTCAGATTCTGTCGGCGCGCATCCCTGGGGCGCGGACATGTCACGTGTCTACCTGGTTTGTGTACTGTCTGCCCCGTGGTTCACAACGGAGCAGGGGCTGGAGCACGTGACCCCCCTCACCTGTCTCTGTAAGGAGCGTGGGGCCTGCTTGCAGATGCCTCTGTGCCGGTCTGCTACAGACAGAACAAAGGCACCTTGCTGGGGCTTGTTGATTAGGCTAACACCCCGTGAGCCGTGAGGGAGGGGGGGAGATGGCCCCCTCACTTTATGTCGGCTGGCAGGCCAGAGGGACCCGTTCTGCTGAAGTTATTGTTTTTTTGTTTTTTTTGTGTGTGGGTCAATAAAACAGAGAGGGGCTTTTGTTTTAGCTTTATTCATGCTTATGTGTAACAACATATTTGACTTTATGTAACTCACAGCAGGAAAAACATGATTTGTGCATGCAACAGAGTTACCAGCTTTTTGTACCGTGCTACAAATAAAGTCTGGACATGAAAAGATCATTCCCCGTACCGCGTGGGTGGGTGATCGTGTAAAATCAAGACGTGGACTTCATTCATCAGGCACGCTTTTGTCTGGTGTCCAGGTTCGCCGAGGAGGCCCTGTGTCTGACCGCCTGGCGGGGGACAAACCTGTTTTTGCTCCATGCGTGTTCGGTTTGAGGTGGGCCTGGCGGTTGACTCTACCGGTGCTCGTCCTTGTACGTCGGTCACTTTTATGGTGGGGCACGTGTTGCTGAGCAGTGTCGAGGCTGCGCAGGTCTGACCCAGCTGACTCCCTGGGGGTGGGGCGAAGGTTCTCCTGGGAATGCCCACCCAGAGAGCTTCAGCCTGTTTGTGCCTCTGGTCCAGCTTGGTCTGAATTTGATTCAGAGCTTTCCCAAACAATCCCGCCAGTTCTATCGAGTGGTGGAGAAAAGGCACCTTTTGTCCCTCGGGGAGGTCAGTTAAGGTCATCCACAGATGGCGTATCGCGATGACCTTAACCATGCCTCTGCCTTGAGCAACAGCAGCTGTTCCCATCATGCAGAGCACAAAGTCTGTTGCCCTGTGGGCTTCATCCAGCAAGTCAGCGGCAGCTTGCTTGTCTGTCGTTACCTGGAGCTGCTGCAGTTTTTCAGCCAGGTAAGCTTGCATCAACGCGGACGCGTTCATCGCGCGCACCGCGAGTCCCTGAGCTCTGTAGCATTTCTCGAGCAGAGAAGCTGAAGCTCGACAAGCTTTGCTGGGGAGAGTTGGTTTTGTCCCGGATGACTTGGGAGCCAGGTGAGACGCCAGCGTGTCCTCAATTTGAGGCACATTGGCTATTCCCACCTCATCCATCCCGTCCACGTCGAGAAAATGTGAGAGTGGTAACAGCATGGGAGCTCTGGGCTGAGCCCAAGTGCAAGTCAGCTCTGTGAGGAAGTCTGGGAACACGGGCATCCTTTGCCTCGTGGCAGCCTGCTGCTTTGAGTAAAAATAGTTTCCTGCCAGTCTCGTGACCTGTTGACGAGGCGGAGGTTCTGGCCATGGGATCTGCAGCACGTTCGTTGCTTGGTGACACAGGTCAAACAGAGCAAGGATGGAAAAGTCAGTCTCCGGGAGCACAGGTACCGGGGTGCAGGAGAGATCTTCTCCTTGTTCCTCGTATTCGACGTCCGCGTCCTCCCTGGAAAATTCGCCTGAGGCTGAAATCGAGATCTCGTCCTCGTTCATAATGCCTCGAGTGTCGAATTCGACTGTTAAGTCCACCATGGGAGCCAGCACATCAGGGCTGTCACCCCATTCGACTCGTGTGCTGTCATCCAGAGCCATGTTCTCGAGCTCTGGAGTAGGAAGTGAGAAGCTCAGTTGTGTCCGGGTCTGTTGGCGCCGCAGTAGCACCCATGGCTCTGGCGACGAAGTCCGCCCGGTGCCTCCTCACAGCCTCCAGCATCTGGCTGCAGTATGGGCATGATTCGGGCGCATCCAGCACCATGTTCGCGTGTAACATTCCCAGGCAGACAGGACAGGCCTCATGGGTGTCTGTCGCCAAGAGGGAGAAACCGCATCCGCTAGGGCAGGCGCGCGAGGTCGGGCTCGCCGTCCTGCCAGTCTTTTTTTGGAAGTCTTGTCTTTTGCTTTCCTTTCTCCGGAGGCATGTCCGAGATAAGGCGAGCGAGTCCTTCCAAAATCCTTTTTCTTTTTATTTGAGACGTCTCCTCAGTCGTGTCGCTTTCGCTGGCTAGCCTGCTACAAAATTAGCAGAGGTAGCGATGTGATGCAGTTTAGCGCCGTCGAGCGAAGCAGTCTACGGAGAAGAGAGAAGAAAAAACTTCGGGGTTAAGGTAAAATGTGCCGGACTAGCTTTCGCTAGCCCGGCAGTACGCAGGAAGAATTCTCTCTATGCCCTGTGTAGGGAGCAAGCTCACCTCTGGTCAAGCGATGAAGCACAGAGAAGTCCCGCAAAGAGAGTTGAGTTCAGGTTTAAGCGAGGTGAAGGGCAATAAGAGGACGATGGATGGGCGTCAGCGCCTTAAATACCCAGAGGGCAGGGTCTCTGGCGTGACGCTGACGCCCCTGCCGTAAAGTCGTGATTGTATTCCTTCAGGTAATCGCGCGGAGCGCAATTTCCCATAGCATCTATGTTGCACCGAGTGACTGACTGATAAGGGAACTTCCCACCCGTCTCTAATTACCGTTGCTGTAGCAGCCTAGTCATTTGGAAGCTCTTTCTTACCCCACAAAGCCTTTAACAGCTCCTCTCTGAATTTTTCAACATTTTTCCTTCATCAGCTTCCACCATTTGGTCTTCTCTGATATTGACGTTTTTTCTCTTTTTCACAAAAACAGTCATGCTACACACAACCATATGATGCTGTCTGGCCATGGCCACACTCTCCCCTGCCACAATATTACAGTCCCCAGTCTCCCTCAAGTTTCCTCTTCTACACAGAATATAGTTACTCTTTCCTCCACTCTTATAGGTCACTATGTTCCTTCCTCTTTTGGAAATAGGTGTTGACTACAGCTATGTCCATTCTAGTGGCAAAATCCACCACCATCTGTCCTTCCTGGTTTCTTTCCTTGACACCAAACCTACCCATCACTTCCTCATCCCCTCCGTTTTCTTCAACATGTCCATTCAGGTCTGCTCCAATTACCACTCTCTCCTCCCTGGGAATACTTTATCACTTCATCCAAATCTTTCCAAAATGTATATTTCTCCTCCACATCATATCCAACCTGTGGAGCATAACCACTGACAACATTTAGCATCAAACCAACTTCTACCTGCAGACGCATCAGCCTACATGACACTCTACAAGTCTGTGACTAACGTCACTAGAATCAATATTGATGACTGGAAAATTCACAAGACTTATCAAATGAGCATCTGATTTACGGTGGCTGCAATAAATTGTTGAGCATACAAAATAAATAAAATGAAAGTGAGTGAGAGCAGGAGTCTTACCCAGCTTTCCTCGCAGTTTGACCAGTTCCTCAGAAACCGCCATGCACTTCTTGGAGGCTTTATCATGCTGCAAATATCAATGTAACCGGTAGTTCAGATTCTTATAACATCTGGAGAATTATTACAAATACTAGAACACGGAAATTACAATTTTTTTTTTAAACTAAAACTAGAAATGTGAGCGGGGCTTACTGTGGCCCAAGACACTTGATGTATGCTGACCCTGGCTCATCTCCAGAACCAACATGACAAGGAGACAACAGAAGGTCTACATGACAACAGTCTCAGTTACCGAAGTCAAAATGTTTATTTCTTTAAGCTTTTCCCTCTTTAGGAATCTCCAGTGAGTCCTCTTCCATCTCTGTCCTCTGTCCTCACTCCGTCTGTCCTCACTCCAATTACCTCTATGTCCTCTTTCACAGCATCCAGATATTGACGGGCGGCCGTGGCGTAGTGGTAATGGCAGTCGTCCCCCGATCGGAAGGTTGGAGGTTCGAATCCCGGTTCCCCACACCATGCGTCGTCGTGTCCATGGGCAAGACACTTAACCCCGAGTTGCTCCCGGTAGGACTGGATGGTGCCTTGCATGGCAGTCTGCCTCTACCGGTGTATGAATGTGTGTATGAATGGGTGGATGGTTGCTATTGTAAAGCGCTTTGGGGCCCCTCATAGGGGGCTGGAAAGTGCTATATAAATAAGCTCCATTTACCATTTACCATCTTTAGTCTTTTTCTTTGCCTTCCTTTCCAGGAAAATAGCACCCGTTTACATGGCTTGCTATCCACCTCTGCTGGTGGTGATAGTACAGTATAATTAATTTTTTTTCCCCATTTCTCATCTGCAACAACACTCTGCTGGTATATGAACATCAGCAACTTCTGGATCTTTGACCGTCTTCCACTAACCCCGCTTATTTTGACCATGAGCAAAGATTTGAACCACCCTCTGCAGACAGACATGCCTGTTTACCTGTGGCACGCTGCTCAACTGCCTGCTCGGAGACGATGCTCCAGATGCTGGGGAAAACACAGTGGCCGGCTGGTGATAATTAAAGCTTATTTGGCACTTTCTGCTGCAATCTCTCTAGCTCAGGTGTGTCAAAGTCAAAGTCAAAGTCAACTTTATTGTCAGATCTGCAATATGTACAGTGCAGGACATACACAGGACCGAAATTGCGTTTCTCTCAGTCCCTCGGTGCAACAGTAAACATCTAAACATTGAAACACTGAAACATATAATAATAGACATAAGCATAAAATAGTAAAACTAACACTGTCCTGAGTTTTTGCATAGTGGTATAAGAGTATGAAAATTTACACCAACTCTAAAACTAAAACATTAAACATTTAATGAACATAATACTGTCCTGAGTTTTTGCATACTAGTATAAAAAAAGAGTATAAAAAGTATAACTAAAATAAACTAAAGGTTTCTAGCATTGACATTTGCAAAGTGGCAAAGCAGCGTATGAGTCAATGTACACAGTATATGTATGAGGTAGTAGTTGATGTTGTTATAGAGGCAAAAAGTGGCATATGCAGTAAGGCACATTGGGCATCCCTAAATAAGACCGTTCAGAGCACACTGTATATGTACCAGCAGTGGTGTAGATATTAGAGTAGTGTAAATGTAAACAGTAGTAATTACATGTAAGCAGTAGTAATAAAAGTAAACAGTATTAATAAATGTAAACAGAGAATGTAAACAGTATTATGATTATAGGCAGTGATGTAATACAGACATTAGTGCAAGTATGAGAAGTAGTGCAAACTGTATGAGCACATGACCGAGAGTTTAGTGAATAAACCCGTTTGATGACACAGAGTCTAGTGTTAAAACCTACCGTACTTATAAAAGGGGGTCAAAATTAAAACATTTTTCCAACTAAGGGCCGGTTTCAGAATCTACAAGAACTCAAGTTAGATACCCAGCATCTTTTCTTGGTTGCAGGTTCCTCAACAAGCGTTTTACTGGTCTCATTTGACGTTCTCCGTTTCACTTTTGACACCATAATCAGTCAGAGTCAGAGTGTCAGAGTCAGAAATTCTTTATCGTCAATCGCACCACATGTGGTACATAAGAAAAGGGATTATGTACACAGGGTCCCAGTAACATCCAACAATAAAACATGAAAGAAAAACAGTAGTAACATCTAAGATTAGAAACTAAGAAAAACATCAACTAAAAAATACAAACCAGATTCCAAAAAAGTTGGGGCACTAAACAAAGTGTGAATAAAAACTGAATGCAATGATGTGGAGATGGCAAATGTCAATACACTGC
>JBBPBX010000218.1:65605-82618 GCA_038048925.1 Garcialebias charrua | reverse complement strand
AAATAGCAGAGATGGAATCCTGAGGCCACAGAACCAGAATCCCTCCAACCCCCGGGTGCAGTCCTGGGGTTGGTCAGCCGGGGGTTGTACATAAAAGCTATGAATGGAATTGGTTACAATGGGCAGCCCTGGCGGAGTCCAATACTAACCCTGAAGGGGTCTGACTTCCTAATGGCAATGCAAACCAAACTCTCACATGTATACGGACAAAACAGCCCGTAGCAATGAGACCCCAGTCCCATACTCACGTAGCACCCAGGACACCTTCCAGCACCCCCACCAAGAAGGCTGGATTGTCCAAATGGCCATTTGGCGCATATGCACAAACAACACTCAGATGTAGGGAAGCCACACTGTCATCTACCCTCTCATCCACCAGGGAAAACTTCAACACACAGGCGCCAAGACGGAGGTCTAAAACTAGACCCACACCAGCTTGGCACGTCTCACCATGGGCAAACTTCAACCACAGGCGCCAAGACGGAGGTCTAAAACTAGACCCACACCAGCTTGGCACGTCTCACCATGGGCAACTCCAGAGTGGAATAAAGTCCAGCCCATCTTAAGAAGATTGGTTCCATAGCCCATGCTGTACATCGAGGTGAGCCCAACTACAGTATATCTAGTCGGTACCTCTCAACCTCACGCACAAGCTCACGTTTATTCCCCGCCAGAGAGCTTACATTCCATGTCCCGATAGCCAGCTTTGATAAGACAGGGTCAGAGTGCCAAAGTCCCCACCTTTGGCCACTGACCATGGCACACACCCTTGATGATTACCTTGTCTTTTTCAAGTTGTTGGAGGCAGTCTGCAATCTTCTTTTTGTATGTGCTGGTCACGTCCCTCTTCAAGGTCTCATATGTAGTGGCGTCATTCAGTAGTGTGGATATTTTGTCCTGGTAATCAGGAGTGTGGAGGACCACTGTGCATCTTCCTTTGTCAGCTGATAATATGGTGATGCTTTGATCCTGGCTATGTGATGTTATAGCTTTCCTTCCCTGTTGTGTGAGAGCTGAAGGAGGTGTCTTTGCACTGGAGAGGGTTGCTGTTTTTATCATCCTGAGTTGTTTGGCCTCTGTTTCAGTCAGCTTGTTGCTCCTGATGGTGGATTCAGTGGCAGTGACAATGGGTATTTCCTGTAGAGAAATGACAAAATTCAGGCCTTTAGCCAGCACATCCATCTCTTGCTGTGTCAGCATCCTGTTGGATAGGTTTTTAAACCATTGGACCTGATTCTTTGTGTTGGTGGCCTCCTGTTGTTGACTGGGTATTTGTTTTAAAGAAAAAGCTGATTTTTGAAATTATATCTTCAGTATTAGAATAGAAATCCAGTCTTTTTAACCATATTTTTTGGATTTATCATGACTTGGACGACATAATATTTACCAGCATGTCTAGCAGTTCAGCATTAGTGAAGCTAATTTTTAGTTAGTTAATTAGCGGTTAGCTAATAGCTAAGCTGTACCAAACCACTGCCCACAGAATGTCCTTTAAAAAGACTTGAAACATTAAACTCTCAATAGGGAACAAATTGAGATAAGCTTGAGTCCACCAGAGCAATTCCCCCCCCACCCCTAAAAAATAATAATGTAAACAATGTGAGCAGAGTCGGAAGTGTAGGTCCCGCAGGAAATTATTGTGCCAGAGTTTCAGTACAAAGGAACATACACAATGAATCACACAAGATATAAAATTGACAGATAATATAAAAATACCTGCAATTAAGTTCTGAACAGGTCAGGTGCAGACACGTGTGAAATGTCTAATATGTGAAATGTTTTAATGTTTTAATGTGAATTCAACCCGGAGAGACTCACAAAACGAGAGAGAGAATACAATTAAAACATTTTATTGATTAAGGTTTCTTTGGCGCTCGGGCCCCGGCGGAGGGCATGCGTGCCAGACTGCTGAGAGCTTGAATGTCCGGCATAGGGAGATAGATTATGGATATCTACCCCCCCCGGGACCCGAACCCGGTGGCGGAGTCGGGACAGCAGACGTCCAACACATCCCACCGGTACGTGAAGGAGGGCCAGCCAGCGGCCGTCGGCCCCGAACAACCCAGACAAACACCAGCGCAGAACTCCCATCCTGAGCAAGCACGAAGCGACAGCGGGAAGGAAAAACTCCCTCGAGAGGAAGAAACCTCCAGCAGAACCAGGCTCAGGACAAGCGGCCATCTGCCATGACCGGCTGGGTCGTAGGGAACAGGAAGCGGATGGGAGTTCTGCGCTGGTGTTTGTCTGGGTCGTTCGGGGCCGACGGCCGCTGGCTGGCCGTCCTTCACGTACCAGTGGGGTGGGTTGGACGTCTGTCCCGACTCCGCCACCGGGTTCGGATCCCGGGGGGGGGGGGTAGATATCATTAATATCCATAATTTATCTCCCTATGCCGGACATTCAAGCTCTCAGCAGTCCGGCATGCATGCCCTCCGCCGGGGCCCGAGCGCCAAAGAAACCTTAATCAATAAAACATTTTAATTGTATTCTCTCTCTCGTTTTGTGAGCCTCTCCAGGTTGAAATGAGACCAATCAAACTTTTTGAGGAACCTGCAACCAAGAAAAGATGTTGGGTATACAGTATAACTTACCGGTAATGTAAATTCTGAAACTGGCCCTTATTTTGAAAAAGGTTTTAATTTTGGCCCCATTTTGTGAGTTTGACATCCCTGATGTAGTTATAAAACATTAAATAGTTAAGGGTTTTTTGTTTTTACTACTTTTTTTTTTCTATTACTTCATTCATTCGACCTTTATTTAGTCAGGTAAATCTTATTGAGCCTCATGGCTCATTTACGAAAGCGACCTGCTAAAACTAAAGAATAATGAACAGCAATGGTAGAATTTCCTTAAACAATAAACAATAGAAAACAAAAGAGAGAAAAAAACAAAAGAGAGAAATACATTTTTTTTTTAACAAAGTATCAAAAAACTAGCAAAACATTATAAGGTAGACGTATAAAATCAAAGACAGGAACAAATCTGCATTGGTTTTTGCCAGGATTCCAACAGATTCTGAAAACCATTTAGAGAAGTCAAGGTCGAGAGCTTCAGATCTTTTTGTAAGATATTCCATGAAGCAGGAGCGGAGTAGGAGAAGGCCCTTTTTCCAAGTTCAGTCCTCACTGATGGAACACTGCAGGTAATCATGTCCTGAGAGCGCACACTGTAGCTGCACTCACGCAAAGACATGTAGGAGGAGATGTATGAGGGCAGCAAACCAAGAAATGATTTAAAGATGAAAGTGTACCAGTGGAAGAGTCTGCGTGAGGTTAATGATGTCCAGTTAAACATTGAATACAGTGTATATGGATGTTATTTTTATTTTACAAACTTACTGCAACGTCACCTTAGAACTTTCACCAGGACATAATTTACACACAGCAAAGGCACTTGGGTTTGTTTAAAAGTAAGCAGGAGACTATTCCAAGATACAATATAAAATTTATTAAAGGTATGGTCTGCGATTTTTGAACACTCTGAGACTTAGAAATATTTTCAGCGCAGAAAAGCATTCTGCTCCCTCCCATCAGAGCCATATATGGCACAGTCCGTGCTCTGCTGAACTTGGGATCTGCTCCGCCCCCTGCTGCTGTCTGCTCAGAGCCGCTATTTGAACACTCTGGGACTTAGAAATATTTTCAGCGCAGAAAAGCATTCTGCTCCCTCCCCTCAGAGCCATATATGGCACAGTCCGTGCTCTGCTGAACTTGGGATCTGCTCCGCCCCCTGCTGCTGTCTGCTCAGAGCCGCTGCGATATTCTGTGTTTATGTTAATAAAACCTTCTAATAAAATAAAATAAAACCATGGAGCGCTAGTCCTACAACACAAAATCCAGCAGAAATCATCAGAGGTTCACGAAGCAACGTTTGGACATGATTTAATTCGCTCGTGATTTCCTCATGTCTGTCAGCGCTTGTCTGGAATGCTCCGCCCCCAGTACATGTCCTGTCTCTGCGCTCCGAAGTTCTGTGTTTATATGATAATATAACTGTTTAAAAAATATAATAAAACCATGAATCACTCATCCAACAACACAAAAACCAGAAGAAATCAGCAGAGGTTCACGAAGCAACGTTGGACATGTTTTAATTCGCTCGTGAGTCGTGACAAATCCATTTCCTCATGTCTGTCAGTGAAGGATGAAGCGATCACTTGACTTTTGGCAAAAAAACTAAATAAAAGTCCAGCTCTGGGATAAAGAAG
The DNA here is from genome assembly GCA_038048925.1 of Garcialebias charrua. Classification (NCBI taxonomy): domain Eukaryota; kingdom Metazoa; phylum Chordata; class Actinopteri; order Cyprinodontiformes; family Rivulidae; genus Garcialebias; species Garcialebias charrua. The sequence continues at coordinate 78,411 of JBBPBX010000218.1, read as the reverse complement.
GGATATTTAATACATTTTGTGTCACATAAAAAACAGTCCTGCATCGCTTTGCAATCCTTTGAATGAGAACGAGTTGCGGCTGGGACAGGTGGGGGCGNTTTTTTCAGAGATTACTTTGTCTAACATCAGTCTGTCAATAGATAGTGACAGAGTGAAGAAATATGTTAAAAATATATTGTTTGAAAAGTTACAGACTACATTACAATGTTACATACCCCACCTTTAACTAAGTTAAAAAACAATTCTAATGAGGCAATAATGATTCTTAAATGTTCGGCTTTCCAGTGGTCAGTCAACTAAAAGACAAAAGGTTGGTTCAAGGTAACACAAGAACAGAAATTCACCCACGAGCTGTGATGCACGACACACGAGTGGAAGGGAACACACAAGCCTGGACTGCCGCCTTCAACCCAGAACATAAATATGAAATTAAGTAAACAAAAATAAATATGAATAATGTTTAAGAATTGAAAAACAAACATGGGCCTCACATTCACATACAAAATAACAGCAAAAATAATACCTCATCAAATCGCTTTCAAGACTTTTTAATACTTTTCAAGTCCTTTAATTTTCCCAAAATTAATTTATCAACTTTTAATAACTTTCAAGACCCCGCGGACACCCTGGATACCCAATAATTCTCAGTCGGGTCATCTGGACGGTTTATTTTTTATAGAAACGTTTCACCCGCCATCCGGAGGGCATCATCAGTCAGAGGAGTTCCAGCAAACTGTTTCCCCCACCAAGCAGTAAACACCTTAAGTGGACCAACCAGTTTGCTGGAGCCAAGATGGTTTCTGGGGGCCGTCCTGTCCCTTGTCGACTCCTCCCAGGCAGGCAGCCACAGCCAAAATGGTTCAAGGCAAGAAAGTTCATGCTCAATAATCCAGGTACCAAATCCAATAATTCTCAGTCGGGTCACCTGGATTATTGAGCACGAACTTTCTTGTCTTATCAATGCCGATATTTTTTATACTTTCCTTTGTCAGAACATAGCTTTTTATTTAGGCTTATTTGCTACAAAAAATTGTGTAACAGCTGTAAGAGCTGATGACCTGTATTCAGTAACAGCCATATGATATGCATAGCACTTTAACTTATATTAAGTCAGAGAGAGTCAGAGAGTCTTTATTGTCATTTGCACCGCATGTGGTACATGTGATGAAAACGAGATTATGTACACGGGGTCCCAGTTACATCCAACAACAAATGCAAGAGAAAAACAGTAATAACATCTAGAATTAACTAAGAGAAACATCAACTAGTAATACACTAAGCCCTAATGTAGTGGAAAAACATCATTATAAACAGCAGCACGAACATGAGTCTGTATGAGCAGATGGTCACAGATGAACACAGCAACAAGAAAACAGATCAGCATCAGCATGATGTGATATTTTGCAGTGTTTATTCTTCATTATTTATTTATTCATGAGTCTAACAGCCTCAGGGTAGAAGCTGTTCCTCAGTCTAGTGGTTCTACATTTGATGCTCCTCAACCTCCGTCCTGAGGGGAGTGGGGCAAAGAGTGAGTGTGCTGGGTGAGTGAGGTCTTTCATGATTAGGGATGGGAATCGAGAACCGGTTCTGTTAGAGAACCGGTTCTTAAAAGTCCAATTCCATGGAATTGTAGGTTGCATGTCTTAACGATTCAGTTTATCGGTTCTCTGACTCGTTCTACTGACTCGACATGGTGACGCATTTACGTGATGACATCACAGACATGCGCCGTATCAACATGGCGTCAAGGAAAAAGCAAAGACGAAACCAGGTCTACTTGCAACACATGCAAAGCGTCGATTACAATAAAGGGTGGAAATACTTCTAACATGCAGAGAGAAGCATTTGACCACTCAGTATGAGGTGAGTTTGCACAAATGTACCGTCTTTAACACGCTGCTTCGTGACGCTGCTTCGTGGTGGAAGTGGAGCTAACAAGCTAGCGTCCTCCTTAAATGTTGCAGGCTGCACGTAACGTTAAACTCCTCCAGTTCCTGTCACTTGTTACTTTTTTGCTTTACTGCTTCCACTGTGTTGTATAAATAATCTCCATCTCATGTAATAACATTTAGCTGACGAGGATTGCCGGAGTCTGGCTGGCTCAGAGGCTGTTGCTAGCACACTTAGCTTTCAGGATGACGATATTAACACACAACAGACCTAAAAATGCCACCGTATAAATGGGAGCAAAAACAAAAGTGTTGTTTTATATTTTTGTTCAGTGTGTTTCATTGTAGCCTCTTTTTGTTGTGAGAGCTTTTTTTGCTGCTCAGTGTTTTTTTTTTGTAATGAAAGATGATAGATTGGATTATTACACTATTTATTTTAAAATTGAAACTTGTGCTGCTGGCAGAGCTGGGATAGACGCAGAGGGAGAGACACAGAGGGAGACAGAAGAGGATGAAGATGATATGTAAGTTTTGTTTTTTGTAATGAAAGATGATAGATTGCATGGATTATTACACTATTTTAAAATTGAAACTTGTGAATTACAAGTTGTGGTTAATAATGTTAATTAGGAATTATTTTTTCATAAAAGTTCTATTTTTGTTCTGGTGAAAGAGCATTAAATACTTCATGCACACAAATGGTGTACTATATTTTTTTGCCTATCCCAATGAGAATTGATAACAGAATTGATAAGAATTGAATCGATAAATGATATCGATAAAGGAATTGATATTAATCATTTCTCAACAATTCCCATCCCTATTCATGATACAGGTGGCGTTCTTCCTGCATCTGGAGGTGTAAATGTCTGTGATAGTGGGGAGACTGACTCCGACAGACCTCTGTGCAGCCTTCACCACTCTCTGTAGAGCTTTTCTTTCTGCAGCTGTGCAGCCTCCATGCCACACGTTGATGCTGGAGCACAGGATGCTCTCCACTGCACACCTGTAGAAGGAGGTGAGGACCGGGCTACTCAGACCAGCTCGTCTCAGCCGTCTGAGGAAGTAGAGTCTCTGATGACCTTTCTTGATCAGGCTGGTGGTGTTGTTGGTCCAGCTGAGGTTATCATTCAAGTGTACACCCAAGTACTTGTAGCTGGAGACCACTTCCACTGCAGATCCACTTATGTTCAGTGGGGTGTGGGTGTGTTTGTTCCTTCTGAAGTCCACAATCATCTCCTTTGTCTTCTTCACATTTATGTGAAGGTTATTGTCTTTGCACCAGCTCTCCAGGTGTTCCACCTCCTGCCTGTAGCTGGACTCATCATTGTTCGTGATGCAGCCCACCACAGCTGTATCATCTGCAAACTTTACAATATGACAGCCTGGATGGGTGGCTGCACAATCATGTGTGAGCAGAGTGAACAGAAGAGGGCTTAACACACATCCTTGAGGAGAGCCAGTGCTGAGGGTTATGGTGGAGGAGGAGAAGTTGTGGATCTTCACGGACTGAGGTCTGTTTGTTAAGAAGTCTACGACCCAGTTACAAATGGAGGGCTTAGTCCAAGTGTAAATAGTTTGTCCGTCAGGGTTTGGGGGATCATGGTGTTGAAGGCAGACGTGAAGTCCACAAAGAGTAGACGGACGTATGAGTCCTTCTGATCCAGGTGGGTGAGAGCAGTGTGGACCACAGAGGAGATTGCGTCCTCTGTTGATCGGTTCTCACGGTATGCATACTGATGGGGGTCCACGTTCATGTTGATGGATGTTTTGATGTGAGTCATGACCAGTTTCTCAAAGCATTTTGCGACTATCGGGGTGAGGGCCACTGGCCGATAGTCATTCAGGCCAGTCACTGTGGAGCTTTTTGGGACTGGGATGATGGTGGCAGTCTTCAGGCAGGTGGGAACTGTTTCCAGGGCAAGTGAGGTGTTAAAGATGTCTGCCAGCACATCGCAGAGCTGATCAGCACATTCTTTTAACACTTTCCCGGGAATGTTGTCTGGACCAGTTGCTTTGTGAGGGTTGATTCTCTTGAGACTATTCCTCACTTCTGCTGCGGTAACGCTGAGACGCTCTTCATCCGGTGGTGAGGTGAGTCTGGTGCTGGGTGGTCTGTTTGGGTCCTCAAAGCGTGCATAAAACCTGTTGAGGGCATCTGGCAGAGATGGATCTCTGGGCAGTGGCGCAAATGGCCACTATGCAGGTGATGCAAGGCATAGGGGCGCTGCACTACAGGGGGCGCCAAAACCGTCTCTATAAAAAATGTTTTTCTAGCAGGCATTTTCTTTAACTGCATGAAATGACAATAACAGGGGAACAGCACTGATTAGGCGCCCCCCTGCTCCCTCACCTCCCTCCTCCTATCTCTCTGCTCTCCCTTCACACACAGGTGCTGTGAACACGCGCCCCTAAGAGAACGCACACAGGCATGTTATTTATTAATTAATTTTTTCACTCGTGCACTTGACTTTGGAGCGGCAGAAAAAAAACTATCCAGGGCGCAAAACAGAAAAAGGGAGAAGAAGGTTGTTAGCAGGATGGAAAAAAAGCCTTTCAATGTGGTTAAAAGATAAGATAAAGAAAGATAAGGTAAATACAGTCAGTGTATGAGCAGGACAGGAGGGTTGTAAAATATGCAGGTTAGCTAAAGCTAGCCTAATAGGAATTGTCCCATATTTGGCTGTTAAATAAATGTTGCCTCCCCTATAGACGTGATTTGTTTTATATTTTTATGAATATTTGATACATGTCACACACATCCACACACTAAGTGTAAGAATGACCTAAATAAAACTCAGGAAAGATTAACACAGGAAAGCTAAACTGTTGTGGCGGCAGTTCCCAGCTATGTTCCAATGCAATGCTGCAATTTATTCACTCATATGTACATTTATTATTATTGATTCTTTAATTAAAGATGAGTTGTACAAGTTTATGTGTGTATCAGACAAATTAGTCCTCAGTGTCACTATAGCCCTGAGACTCAAAAAGGTTGGTGACCCATGTTACCAACCTTTTTGGCAGAGGGACACTTGAGTTTAAATGTCTTATTTAATATCACTACAGTGGTGTGTGTTGTGATGTATCTGGTAAGTCAGATCAGATGAAATGTCCAGTCAGTAACTGTTATCCAACAAGGAGATCATTTAAATTAAAGTTTCATTTCTATTGTGGTTTGACTGCTGTATTTTTAAACCTACTTAACACAAAATTAATGTCATTCAGCTGTGAGGATGGAGAGAAGGAAGCAAAGATGACAGAGGAATCAGGACAGACTGGGGAAGGCAACAGGTTGGTCTAATGCAGTGAGGGAACAGCTACTTAAGCCCAAGCAATAACGTGTAAACATAAATTTTTTAAACTGTACTAAGATCTGTAATTTTTACAACTAATATATAGTATAACGCTTTTTTGACCATATGACAGTGCAGAATGCCACAGACAAAGGGTGAAGGAGACAGACACGAGGTCAGTGATAGAGGAGACAAGTGATGACATCAGGTAGGAATAATTACATTAGGGAGGCAACAAAAACATACTGTATGCCATTATGGTTTGAATTTCTGATGACCATCTTTCATTGTCTTCTTTCACGGAAAGTAACAGTTTAAATGTCTTAAATGTTTAAACTCTGACATGGACTCCAGGCTGTTAAGATTTCATATTTTCACTACATAAAATATTGAGCACTGATTACCACTATTGTTATATATTTTTACTTTATTAAACTTCTTATTTGTTTATCATTGAAATGATCACCTGATATAATATGTAACATAAAAAAATCTGTAATATTGCTACTGTATTTTCTAAGTGCATGACTAAGGGAGGAAAGCTGTATGAGGCGGCAGGTAAAAGGAGCAGGGGGGTGGGGGTGGGGGGGGCGCCGTTGATGTTTTCGCATCCACCTCAAAAATATGTAGTTGCGCCCCTGTCTCTGGGGCATTGTTCACTCCTTCCTTTATAGTCTGTTATGCACTTTAATCCCCTCCACATGCTCCGTGGGTCTTGTGATGTGAACTGACCCTCAATTCTCTGTGCATACTTGGCTTTGGCCCTCTTGATTCCAGCAACCAGCTCCCTCCTAGTCCTTCTCAGCTCCTCTGAGTTTCCAGACTTGAAGGCAGTATTCCTGGCTGCTAGCAGGGTGCGAACTTCCGCATTTAACCATGATTTTGAATTTGGATAACATTTAACATATTTTTTGATGGAGACACTTACATTAGTAAGGCAATAAGTGAATCATTTTTGAGAAAGGTTTCTTTAAACTCAACCTCACTACCTTTCTGTCCTCCTTCAAGGCCTCCTTTTCAGCCTCCCTCTTCTCGATGTGTGTCACATAGTCGACATCCGGCTCAGAATGTTGAAGGTTCCTCTTCACGTGGTACAAAACACTCTGAAGCTCAAAGCAGCCATGCCTGACATGAACAAGCAGAACGGGCTGACTTTTTAACTTTGTTTCTTTCCAGGTGGTGACAAAGGACTTGGCCAGGCCTGAGCTGAGCGCAGTGTGTTATTACCAGATAGAGAACGTGGCTCTGTGCAGCGCGACTCTGGTCAGCCTGACCTCGGTGCTGCAGAGTCTGCTGCAGGCAGCCATCAGGGACGTGCTGGCCCAACACACGTTCAGCCACACCCTGCTGTACAGACGGAGGGTCGGGGAGCAGATCCAAACTGCTGTCGACTCTGTAACTTAAAGGTTCACTATGTAATTTCTGGAGAACGCTGGGACTTAGAAATATTTTCATCAGGGAAAAGCATTCTGCTACAGTCACAGCCACTTCTGCTGAACTTGAGTTCTTCAGCTCCGCCTCCTGCTGAATGTCCGCTCGGAGCCGCTTCAATATTCTGTGATTATATGTATAAAACGTTCTAAAAAAATAAAATAAAACCATGAATCTCTGGTCCTACAACACAAAAACACCCTGAAATCAGCAGAGCTTCACGCAGCAACATTGGACATGATTTAATTCGCTCGTGACTTCCTCGTTTCTGTCAGTGGAGGAATGGAATGTCTGGAATGCTCCACCTCCTCTGCATGTCCTGTCTCAGCGCTGCAAAGTTCTGTGATTATATGTTAATAAAACGTTCTAAAAAATATAATAAAACCATGAATCACTGGTCCTACAACACAAAAACACCCTGAAATCAGCAAAGCTTCACGTAGCAACGTTGAACATGATTTAATTCGCTCATGACTTCCTCATTCCTGTCAGTGAAGGATGAAGCGATCACTTGACTTTTGGCAAAAAAAACAAAAGAAAAGTCCAGCTCTGGGATGAAGAAGGGATATTTAATACATTTGTGTCACATACAAAACAGTCCTGCATCGCTTTGCAATCCTTTGAATGAGAACGTGCGTGGCGCTGGGGCTGGGACAGGCGGGGGCGTGGGTTGGGGCGTGACAAACAACTGTTTTGATTGGCTGGTCATTGTCCGGGTCACTCTGTGTTTTTAGTGTTTTTATAAATGCTTCTAGAGAAGCAAGGGGACTATAGTTTTTTTCAGAGATTATTTTGTCTAACATCAGTCTGTCAGTAGTGACAGAGTGAAGAAATATGTTAAAAATATAATGTTAGAAAAGTTACAGACTGCATTACAAAGTTACATAGTGCAGCTTTAACGCTGGGGCATCAGGGTGGAGAGGGCAGACATGTGAGCCTGAAAACTATAACTTCTGATTCCGCTGTATGTTTTTGGTCAGATCTTGAAAATACCACCTGCTGACTGTTTCCTAATTAAATCCACTCAGTGATTTGTAGATATTTGTGTTCTCAGCTACTTCTACAGAAAATTTTAGCTCAACATCTATCAAAGTCTTTGCTTTTTTTTAAAAAAAGTTTACCTTCAAAGTTCATCAGTCATGAATTTAACAGAGGTGGGTGGAGTATTCAAAATTTTTACTCAAGTAAAAGTATTGTTACTTGAACCAAATAGTACTTAAGTAAAAGTAGTGAGTAGGCATCCAAAAATTTACTTGAGTAAAAGTAAGTACTTTGATTATAACCTACTCAAGTAGTGAGTAACTGCGGAGTACCATCTTGTGTCTTTAAATTATAACATGCAAATGGATTTACAAGGAAACATAACTTTTAATGAGACTGAACATACATTGTTATAAATAAAAACACAAAGGCAATACCAGCCAAAAGGATTTAGAAATAAACCACTTATCTTTTACATTGTTGTAAATAAAAAAACAAACACAAAGGCAACTGTAGCCCAAATAATTCTGCTAAATAATAATAAACTTGACTTTCTGCAAAACTTTGTTTCTACCAGTAAATGTTGGAACTCATTTTCTTACATTTTGACATCCTATAAACAGCACTAACTGTTTACCAGAATCTCCGACGTCACTCAACATGGCCCGCGCGGAGAGTTTGTTGTGGTCACGTGACTGGTTGGCTTCACTTGATTGGTTACATGTCAGGTGACAATAAGTTACGCAATAATTTTGCTGCAAATGTTTTTACATACTTGAAACAAAAGTAACTGTAGCGATCGGCAGAAAGCCCATAGTAACTGAGTAAAAGTTGCGGTTTTCTCCCTAAAATTTACTCAAGTAAAAGTATAAGTCTTTCGCATTTAAACTACTCTCACAAGTACAATTTTCTCAAAAAGCTACTTAAGTAAATGTAACGGAGTAAATGTAACTCATTCCTACCCACCTCTGGAATTTAATGACGACAATCTACAAGTTTCAATAAAATTCATCTTGTGGTTCATGAGATCTTTTGCCAACAGACAGAAGTGGGCAAACATTATTACTGTACTTTATATTGAGCTCAATCAGCTCCTGAAAAAGGTTTTTGAGATCTATTGAGATCCACTTTTCTTCTGTACATTTTTCGACACATAAGTCGTTCTGCAGTTTTCGTGCGATTTCAACAACTCTTATCAAAACTTTCGGCTCATTCGTGACATTCCTGCTTTGACTTTTGGTAATTGTATAATTTTTTAACATTTGAAACATTTAGCTTTTCTGCTAGAAAAAAAGACTCTTTTCACATCCTTCAAACCCTTTGAGCTGTTTAAAACATTTTACTGCTCATTTACACTTTAGTTTTGGTTCAGATTTTTTAGCTTCTTTGTGCTAATTTCATCTTCCTTCTACCGGTACTCATTAAGCCTTTTTCAGCTGCAAATTTCATTTTATTTTTATTTTTTCTGCTTCTTTCTGCTAATTTAAGCTTTTTAATGGCCTTGTAGCTTTTTTCTGTTGCTAAATTAAGCTTCTTTATCTACCTTTTACTGTAATGTGATTTCTGCTAATTTACCGTAAGCTTTTCAATGGCCTAGTAGCTTTTTTTGTTGCTAAATTCATCCATCCATCCATTGTCTTCTGCTTATCCGGGGTCGGGTCGCGGGGGTAGCAGCCTAAGTAGGGAGGCCCAGACTTCCCTCTCCCCAGCCACCTGAGCAATCAGAGAACAGAAGGTGGAGTTTTGAACGACGTCGACTGACGTCGTCAGTCAAAATGGCTGCCGCCACGAAGGAATTTTCATGAAAACAAGGTAAAAAACTATTATTTCTTTGCTGAGAAAAAATATATTTCTTAGCTGACGTTATATCAGAAGTGTTCCTGAGCTTAACAGTTCCTAAATCAATTCACAAAATGGTCAAATCTGCTGGATTTAAATAGTTTCGGTTTGACATTTTCCAAACAGCCTCGGGTGCGCTACGAAAATAAATGATAAAAAATCGAATTTTATCTCAAATGTTTCATCCAGGCCAACAGTCAGTAAATTAGAGCCATATAATTACACACTGGTAGCAAAAAAAATATCCACCGAGTGGTTTCTGAGCTATTTATCTGAATAGCCTGGCCTCGCCAGGCTAAACTAACAAAACTCCGCCTTCTGTTCTCTGATTGGTCCATTCAAAAATCTGCCGGAGAAATCGTTGACTATGGGACAAGTCCCAGACCCTAGTACAAAGCGAAGTGAAGGACAAGGGTCTGGTTTTAACCAGGCTAGGTAAATAGTAACTGGGAAAATGTTTAGTTGAAACATAGATGCTGGTGAAGATTCTCAGTCATCCAGGACATGATAAATCAAAAAGGCGTTCAATTCAAGATCAACTGGACTTTATTTGTAACAGAAGACGTTTCGCTTCTCATCCGAGGAGCTTTATCAATTCAATGTTGATAATCAATTCAATACCAATGTATCATTGAATTGATAAAGCTCCTCGGAAGAGAAGCGAAACGTCTTCTGTTACAAATAAAGTCCAGTTGATCTTGAATTGAACGCCTTTTTGGTTGAAACATAGAGTTCTGAGGTGTAGGTAAATAGCAACTGGGAAAATATTTAGTTGTTCACCGAATTAATAGGAACAGCAACTATCGAGGGCAGAATAATCCCTACGTTGCTGTGGACCGAGGGCAGTCTACCCCAACGTCCTAGTGTTCGGATGTTATATACAGGGTAGTTTAGAATAGTTTAGAAACATGTGTGTTTCCTGTTAAAAGGGGGAGATGTGGTGATATGTCCCAGTTGGGTTGCCGTAGCCAGTATAGACTGAGCATGCGCAGTGTGTGTGTTTAGTTGTGAACTGAGCGTGACACGAGACGTTAACATGTCGTGCTATTAGCAGTTCAATAAAGCTGAGTTCGCCAAGCTACCTCGTGAGTCCACCGCCCGTTCTTCACAGAAGCAGCCGTTCATGACACCGACCAAACGCGTCAAAACGCTCCTGCCGTCCCCTTTTGGCCGCTTGTCACTTTTCACACTGAAAGCCACTGAAGACGCGTCTGATGACGCGCACTGGGAGGAGGCAGAGGAGGGGGGTCTGGCTCCTTTTCCGGTCGGGTTGTTCGTTTCATGCACACCGGGCAGATAAAATCAGCTGCACGTGAGCCTCGTTACTTCTTGAGTGGTTTTCTACGAGCCGAACTGCAGCTCCAAAAGCCTTTGTTGAGATTAAAACTTTTTTTTTTATGTTTGGGGTGATCGTGCGCTCGAGCGGACAGCAGCAACTGTAAAAATGCCAAGTTTATTACCGAAGGCTGGTTTCTTCATGGAGGCTCGATGGGGTAAGTTAAAAAGTCCCAAAAAAGTCCCGTTCTCGTTGCGTCATCACATAGCAGAGTCTCTCCCGATTGGTTGCTGCGACGCGTCGAGCAGCGTCGAGCAGCCAAAGATCAACTAGGCGAACTTTGGCGGCTCGACGCTTCGGCTGCGTTGCGTGCGCGGAAATGAACTGCCGCGCGCTGCTGCGCCGCTTCAAACACTCAAAACGCGCCGCTTCACGATTCGACGCGCCTCGACACGTCTCCACATAGACTTTCAATGTAAACCAGCCGCTTCCGCTGCCCGAAACGCGTTTGGTTGGTACCCGGCTTAAGACTGAGCTGAATACAGCAGCTCAGACCGAGGAAGTCTTTCGGACGAGAGATGAAACGTTTCTACAATTTTTTTGCTTTGTTTTGTTTAGTTTTTTGAATGTCCAGAGGACCAGACTTAGCTTATTTAGACTTTCAGGTTGCTCTTTTGATGTAGTTTAGGATATCTTTTTGTCTTATTTTATAGCTTGCAGTGAGTACCTTTATTTAGTTGGAGATTCTCATGTTCTCATTAAATGGAAAGAAATGTGAGATGATAAAATATTTTTTGTTTGTAAATAAACATATGAGCAAACCATGAGATGGGATATCAATGTAAACCATGTGGCCAGATGACAAACGTTAAAATTTATTCTTGAATAGTGAATATGGGTCATTTTCTAAATGTTCTCACACCAGCCTAAAACACTGAATATCAGAGAGGCTGATACAACATTTAAAGTTTCTGTTTCTTCTTTTGTCTGGTCTTTCATCTGTCCTGCAGGTTATACTGCGTTCAGCGGTGTTGACTTTGAAGGGACATTTCATGTAAATACGGTAACGGACGACAGCTATGCTGGCTTCATATTCGGGTACCAGGACAGCTCCAGTTTCTACGTGGTGATGTGGAAGCAGACGGAGCAGATCTACTGGCAGGCCAACCCCTTCAGAGCTGTGGCCCAACAAGGCATCCAACTCAAGGTAGTTTATGTTAGGTTCTGCTGGCACGAAGGTAGAACCCAAATGCAGGAGAAGGATGGATGAACACTCAGGGAAAATTTTAAAGTGTTTATTTACAATAAAAAATAAAACAAAACAAAGGCTGGCAGGGCAGCAAGAACTATAAAACTAAACTAAACTGGATTAAACTGAACTAAACTAAACTAAACTAAACTGAAGAGGTACTTACTGAACACTCAGGGGAAACACGGAGGGAGAGCAGAACATGACACCATGGGAGGACAAACCCGAGACAATGACAAGACTGAGAGGAGCTGAATTTATACACAGACACACTGATTACATATGACATCCACCTGTGATGATTACAACTAGACACAGGTGAGACAGGGGCAGAAACACAGAGCTGAACTAAACACAAGCAGACAGAACACAATAAGCTGAATTAAACAAACATGAAGACTATATTAAATACAAGACTGAAACAAAACAGAAAGCTGAATTAAGCACAAACAGACAGAACACAGGAGGAAGCTGAAGTAAACAGACAGAACACAGAAACCAGACAACTAAGAGACACAGGGCTGGATTAAACATGGATTAAACATAAACAGACAGACCATGACAGTTTACTGCTGGGCCAAAAATAAAGATTATTCACTTACATCATAACATGTTAAATTAACATTATTAAACAAGCACCGAACTCCAAAATCTATTTAAATACCTAAAAAAAGGCGTTTTGTTTTTCAAGATCAGTTTTTCAGTTTGCTAGAGAAGTTAACATCAAAATGTTATCAAGAAAAAAATGTCTTTTATACTTTATATTGCTATTATTATATTACTAGTCAAAAAGTGACTGCTCCTCTTGTTAATTTATTCATATATACAGTATGTATACACAT
>JBBPBX010000218.1:0-56947 GCA_038048925.1 Garcialebias charrua | reverse complement strand
TAATATAGTGGAAAAACATCATTATAAACAGCAGCACGAACATGAGTCTGTATGAGCAGATGGTCACAGATGAACACAGCAACAAGAAAACAGATCAGCATCAGCATGATGTGATATTTTGCAGTGTTTATTTTTTATTTTATTTTTATTTATTCATGAGTCTAACAGCCTCAGGGTAGAAGCTGTTCCTCAGTCTAGTGGTTCTACATTTGATGCTCCTCAACCTCCGTCCTGAGGGGAGTGGGACAAAGAGTGAGTGTGCTGGGTGAGTGAGGTCTTTCATGATGCAGGTGGCTCTTTTCCTGCATCTGGAGGTGTAAATGTCTGTGATGGTGGGGAGACTGACTCCAACAGACTTCTGTGCAGCCTTCACCACTCTCTGTAGAGCTTTCCTCTCTTCAACTGTGCAGCCTCCATGCCACACGTTGATGCTGGAGCACAGGACGCTCTCCACTGCACACCTGTAGAACGAGGTGAGAACTGGGCTGCTCAGACCAGCACGTCTCAGCCGTCTGAGGAAGTAGAGTCTCTGATGACCTTTCATCCATCATAAACAGTTCTCAACCATGAGGAACAAGTCACTTCCTTCAGAAACAGTTCTCAACCATCATTAGCAAAGCACATCCATCATAAACAGTTCTCAACCATCATTATCAAATCACATCATCAGGAGCAATTGACATCCATCAGAAACATGTTGCAACCATCATGTATGAAAAACCAGTGCCTTAGTGTACAGTCCAAGAACTTTAAAAAGCTAAAAGCAGCACAAAAACAGCATAGAAAAGAAAATTCCCTTACTTTGGTTGAAGTGTAGGTAGACAAGCTTATTAGGTGGTTCTAATGTTCGAACCTGGATCAGATGGAACTGCTTAGCCATTGAGCAATTAAACTGTATTAAACAGTGCTATTCTGCACAGCACATTCAATAATTAAAAAAACTACTGAACTGTAATGTATGTACATGTATGAAAACAAAGTGCCTTAGTGTACAGTCCAGTGCAGGAACTTTAAAAATGTATTTTTCAGCACAGAAAAAGCATAGAAAATAAAAATATCTTGCTTTGATTGAATAAAAAAGTCACATCCATGACAAACAACTTGACACCCATCAGAAATAGGTTGTAACATCAGGAACAAGTCACACCCATCAGAAACATGTTCCAACCATCAGGAACAAGTCACTTCCTTCAGAAACAGTTCTCAACCATCATTATCAAAAGCACATCCATCATAAACAGTTCTCAACCATGAGGAACAAGTCACTTCCTTCAGAAACATGTTCCAACCATCAGGAACAAGTCACTTCCATCATAAACAGTTCTCAACCATCATTATCAGAGTCAGAGTCAGAGAGTCTTTATTGTCATTTGCACCGCATGTGGTACATGTGATGAAAACGAGATTATGTACACGGGGTCCCAGTTACATCCAACAACAAATGCAAGAGAAAAACAGTAATAACATCTAGAATTAACTAAGAAAAACATCAACTAGTAATACACTAAGCCTAATATAGTGGAAATAAACAGCAGCACGAACATGAGTTTGTATGAGCAGATGGTCACAGATGAACACAGCAACAAGAAAACAGATCAGCATCAGCATGATGTGATATTTTGCAGTGTTTATTTTTTATTTTATTTTTATTTATTCATGAGTCTAACAGCCTCAGGGTAGAAGCTGTTCCTCAGTCTAGTGGTTCTACATTTGATGCTCCTCAACCTCCGTCCTGAGGGGAGTGGGGCAAAGAGTGAGTGTGCTGGGTGAGTGAGGTCTTTCATGATGCAGGTGGCTCTTTTCCTGCATCTGGAGGTGTAAATGTCTGTGATGGTGGGGAGACTGACTCCAACAGACTTCTGTGCAGCCTTCACCACTCTCTGTAGAGCTTTCCTCTCTTCAACTGTGCAGCCTCCATGCCACACGTTGATGCTGGAGCACAGGACGCTCTCCACTGCACACCTGTAGAACGAGGTGAGAACTGGGCTGCTCAGACCAGCACGTCTCAGCCGTCTGAGGAAGTAGAGTCTCTGATGACCTTTCATCCATCATAAACAGTTCTCAACCATGAGGAACAAGTCACTTCCTTCAGAAACAGTTCTCAACCATCATTAGCAAAGCACATCCATCATAAACAGTTCTCAACCATCATTATCAAATCACATCATCAGGAGCAATTGACATCCATCAGAAACATGTTGCAACCATCATGTATGAAAAACCAGTGCCTTAGTGTACAGTCCAAGAACTTTAAAAAGCTAAAAGCAGCACAAAAACAGCATAGAAAAGAAAATTCCCTTACTTTGGTTGAAGTGTAGGTAGACAAGCTTATTAGGTGGTTCTAATGTTCGAACCTGGATCAGATGGAACTGCTTAGCCATTGAGCAATGACTCAACCTGTTAGGATGGCGCCCTCTGCTGGCCTTTGTCTGTTCCTTGTTTGGTCTCCTGTCAATCGGCTGGCACCATCTGCTGGTCCTTCCTTGTTTGGTCTCCTTTCACTCAGCTCTATATTTATGTTCTTAGTTTATTAAGTTTCTCCTGTTCCAGTTCTGCTCCTGTGCTATTGGTTTAGTTAATCCTGCATGTTGTATGTTTAATTCTCCTGTCCCGTGCTCCTAGTCTTAAATCTTCATGTTATACAGTATGTTTAATTCTCCTGTCCCATGTTCCTAGTCTTAATTCTTCATGTAATATGTTTAATCAATTCTGCTCCTGTGCTTAGATTTAATTCTTCATGTAATATGTTTAATCAGTTCTGATTAGGTTTTATTACTCCTCGTGCTCCATGTTTATATTCTTAGTCTAAATATTACTGTAATATGTATAATCAGTTCTGCTCCTGTGCTTTAGTTTAATTATTCCTTGTGTTTCTTCATGCCCGCCGACCTTGCGGTTCCTCCCTCCTCCCGCCCGCGGTTTCTGGGGGGTGGGTTTCTGGGGACGTCTGGAGATGTTTTTTGAGGGAGAGGTACCGTAGGGATTGTGGTTTTGGTTAATATGATTTAAGACCCCTTTATAAGGGGCAGATATAATAAGATTTCATCTTCTTTCTGCTCCTTTCATTTTATCCTACTTGTATTCTTGTATCTGATGAAATTGTCTTGTATTGTTCTTTTAAAATGAATTAATAAACATAAAATCAAATCAAAAATATTCAGCCCACTTTGTGTTGTGTGTTCCCTTCTCTCAGTTTCTGTGTTCTACAGTGGTTTGCCTCCATCTGGTGTTGTGTCTCTGTTCCTACACTCCCTGGTTTGTCTGTCATTTCCTCTTATGTGTTTCACCTGTGTCCTCACAGGTGTTTTGTCTCATTAGTCATGTGTATATAAGTCAGCTCCTGTGTGTTGTCCATTGTCGTGTCATCGTTGGGTCTCCCCTGATGTCTCCTGTGTTGATCCTGTTTCATGAAGTGAGTTTGCTGCACAGTCAGTCTTTTGATTTATTATCATTAAATATATACTTTTGTATCTCCTGGCTCCCTGTGAGAGTTCTTGTCTGCACCATTGGGTTCTGTCCTGCCTGTAATCCCTGACACAACCATGAATGATGGGTGCATGGGAGTCCAGATGTGAGTTCTGATGTGGACCTGATGTGAGCAGGTCTGTCCATCAGGTCAGGTGTGTTTTCCTGTTTTGGCAGCAGTCATTGATGTGGATGCATGTCAGGGTTAGTCACATGATGTGACACACAGGTGATGGATGGAGAGGAGCTGCAGGAGGCAGGAGGATGGTGAGGAGAGAATAGAGGACACAGGTCTGTACATGAGGTCAGGCGCAACAGGTGTTCTCTGTTGAAAGAGACACAAACATGACATCTGTGGTTAATACAGGACCATGACCTACAATAAAAACATAAAACACAGACAGAAAACAAGTTCAACTCACTGTAGGTGTTCACACACAGGTTATGGATAGGGAGAAGCTAGGGCAGGAGGAGAGAGCAGAGGACACAGGTCTGTCCATGAGGTCAGGCCCAGCTGGTGTTCTCTGTTGAAAGAGACACAAACATGACATCTACAGTTAAAACAGGACCATGACCTGCAATAAAAACATAAAACACAGACAGAAAACTAGTTCAACTCACTGTAGGTGTTCACACACAGGTTATGGATGGAGAGAAGCTAGAGCAGTAGGCAGGAGGCAGGAGGAGAGAGCAGAGGACACAGGTCTGTCCATGAGGTCAGGCACAGCTGGTGTTCTCTGTTGAAAGAGACACAAACATGACATCAGCCGTTAAAACAGGACCATGACCTGCAATGAAAACATAAAACACAGATAGAAAACAAGTTCAACTCACTGCAGTTTTGGTAAATTATAGCACTGAATAAAAATATGTTTATATATTTAAAAATGAAATATTCAAATGCTGTTTAGGTACAAAACAAAAGTATGTATACTAAGCATTAACAACTAGGAGTGCAGGAAAAAAAATAAAATTTTTAAAGAATCAATTTTCTTAGTCCTGACGATTCAGAATCGATTCTAAAAGCCCCAAAATCGATTTTGAAAAATAATAATAATTATTGTTGCTGTTGACCTCAACTCGGGATGTTGTGAGTCGGTGGGCGGAATACTTCGAAGACCTCCTCAATCCTACTGGCACGTCTTCCACTGAGGAAGCGGAGCCTGGGGACTTTGGGTCGGGCTCTCCAATCTCTGGTGCTGAGGTCACCGAGGTGGTTAAAAAGCTCTGCGGTGGCAGGGCTCCAGGGGTGGATGAGATTCGCCCTGAGTTCCTTAGGGCTCTGGATGTTGTGGGGTTGTGTTGGCTTACGCGACTCTGCAATATCGCGTGGACATCGGGGCAGTTCCCTTGGATTGGCAGACTGGGGTGGTGGTTCCCCTATTCAAAAAGGGGGACCATAGGGTGTGTTCCAACTATAGGGGGATCACACTCTTAAGCCTCCCTGGTAAGGTCTATTCAGGGGTTCTGGGGCCTCATGTACAAAGACCTGCGTAGATTTCTTACTGAAAAGTCACGTACGGACAAATCCAGAAAAGTGTCCACGCACAAAAAAATCCAGATTTATCAAACTGTGCGTACACCGGAATCCACGCACATTCCTTATGTACAACACAATCAACGTGGAATTCAGCGCACATGAGAGAGTGGCCGACTCCGCCCTTGACACGCCTCCGTATGAATATGCAAAGTCATTCAAATATGCCATGCACGACAGGAATGTCGTCTCTGCTCCATTGCAAATCATGTCGGAACGTGGAAAAAAGAGGAACTTCACGGACTGTGAACAGAAATCACTTCTGAGTGAGGCAGAGAAGCACGGAAAAAGGCTTCATTCGGCACGCACAGTGCAAAACAAACCATCCACTTTTAAATAAGAAGTTGACCAAGCTGATCTAACATGCCTGTATAGCTTAGTGGCGAACGCGCCCGCCCTTCGTCCCAAAGGTCGTGAGATCGACTCCCGCTTGGTACAATGTTTTTTTTTTTTCATTCCAGATTTAAAGACCACAGGAAAACTATTGAATGAAACAACAAGAAATAGAACAATACATGAAATGAAAGGAAGCAGACGATTTATTGTTTTGTAAATAGTTTTCATGTGTATTTCAATCTGGAACGAAAAAAAAAAGAAAAACGTTGTACCATGCGGGAGTCGATCTCACGACCTTTGGAACTAAAGGCAAGCGCTTTACCCACTGACCTAAACGTAGGCGTGTTAATACAGCTTGGTTAACTTCTTATTTAAAGAAATTACATCTCATTGTTGTCAATATTGTTGCCACTATCTGGCGCATGCTTTTATATCCACTCATCTAATTGCGTCCATGTGGATGTAATAATCGTTAATCATGTGTGTTTGGTGGGATTTATGATTGTTGTCACATCGTGGACACAGTTTCACAGATCACCTGTAAGTGTCGCCAAAGGAACAATAACCACAGAAACGTGCGTACGCAAGCAGGGGAGCAGCCGTGGATTTGTACGTGGATGCGCAGATATTCCCGTTCATATCAGATTTGATACATACGCCACTTTGCGTGGAAAGTGACGTGCGCAATGTTTTTGTGCGTGCGCACGGTTGATACATGAGGCCCCTGGAGAGGAGGGTCCGTCGGATAGTCGAACCTCGGATTCAGGAGGAGCAATGTGGTTTTCGTGCTGGTCGTGGAACACTGGACCAGCTCTACACCCTCAGCAGGGTCCTGGAGGGTGCGTGGGAGTTTGCCCAACCAGTTTACATGTGCTTTGTGGACTTGGAAAAGGCATTCGACCGCGTCCCTCGGGGGGTTCTGTGGGGGGTACTCCGGGAGTATGGGGTACCAGGCCCATTGATATGGGCTGTTAGGTCCCTGTACGACCGGTGTCAGAGCTTGGTCCGCATTGCCGGCAGTAAGTCAGGCTCGTTTCCAGTGAGAGTTGGACTCCGCCAAGGTTGCCCTTTGTCACCGATTCTGTTCATAACTTTTATGGACAGAATTTCTAGGCGCAGCCAAGGTGTTGAGAGGATCCGTTTTGGTGGCCTTAGAATCGCTTCTCTGTTTTTTGCAGATGATGTGGTCCTATTGGCTTCATCAGATCGTGATCTACAGCTTTCGCTGGAGCGGTTTGCAGCCGAGTGTGATGCGGCCGGGATGAGGATCAGTTCCTCCAAATCCGAGGCCATGGTCTTGAGCCGGAAAAGGGTAGCATGCCCTCTCCGGGTCGGGGAGGAGGTCCTGCCCCAAGTGGAGGAGTTTAAGTATCTCGGGGTCTTGTTCACGAATGAGGGAAAACTGGAGCGTGAGATCGATAGGCGGATAGGTGCAGCGTCCGCAGTGAAGCGGGCGCTGTACCGGTCTGTCGTGGTGAAGAGAGAGCTGAGTCGAAAGGCAAAGCTCTCAATTTACCGATCGATCTACGTTCCCACCCTCATCTATGGTCATGAGCTTTGGGTTGTGACCGAAAGAACGAGATCTCGGATACAAGCGGCTGAAATGAGTTTTCTCCGCAGGGTGTCTGGACTCTCCCTTAGAGATAGGGTGAGAAGCTCAGTCATCCGGGAGGGACTCGGAGTAGAGCCGTTGCTTCTCCACATCGAGAGGAGCCAGTTGAGGTGGCTCGGGCATCTGGTTAGGATGCCTCCTGGACGCCTCCCTGGTGAGGTGTTCCGGGCATGTCCCACCGGGAGGAGACCCAGGGGAAGACCCAGGACACGCTGGAGGGACTATGTTTTTCTGCTGGTCTGGGAACGCCTTGGGATTCCCCCAGAGGAGCTGCTCCATTTGGCTGGGGAGAGGGAAGTCTGGGCCTCCCTACTTAGGCTGCAACCCCCGCGACCCGACCCCGGATAAGCGGAAGAAAATGGATGGATGGATGGATGGAAGTTGTATTAGCTAAAAATGGCATAACCAGAGGCATCATGTCACCAGTTTCTGCTCCTTACAGGGTCAGTGTTGAGAGCATCACTCATCTTTGTGGGCTTCAGCTGGTGGATCAGAATTTTTTTTTTAACTCTATATAATCACTGACTTTTTTTATTTATTAGTTGTGTTTTGCGAGGAAAATATCACAACAACCACATGTTAAAGAATATTAACTCAGATGAAAACGAAAATAATCTGATATTTTCTTGGGGGTGCTAAGGGGGTGCTGTGACTTTTCCAGGGGGGGCTATAGCACACCCTAGCTCCCCACTGGAGCCGCCTCTGGTCTCTGGCATAAACTAGCTCCTGCAAGTGTAGCTGATCTAATTTTATTTATTTATTTATTTATTTTAAAGCTCCACTGACATGATCTTTTAACTTTCCATAAAATGGCACAACATATATATATATATATTAAGATTGACCTCTGATCGTTTTTGCTAAAACAATGTGAAATTATTTAAAATTCCTCTCAAAAACAGTTTAAAATTAGCGCCTTTTTTTTCACACGATAAATACGGGGTTTCCCGTCGCGCGATTATGACGTCACATACAGAATCGCGTCAACTGCGCACCTTGTTTACAATGGTAGATACAAACGCGGTCCGTCCAATTTAGCCATTTAAAACTTTATATTCTAGCGGTTTGTCTTCAGAGAAGCCAAAGTTAGTTCCAGTAAACAGCAGGTTATAATTTTTTTTCAGCTCCTGCTGGTTTTTGGAGACTTTTCACTTCAGGAAGTGCAGCAGCTCTGTCAGGACACAGCAGTTGAGAGTCAGAAGGAATTCTACATGTAAATAGTTTCCCCAGCACTGAAATGGTAATATATTAGTTAATGTTTCTAATAATTATTCAACATTAATTTATAGTTTAAAAAATTAGTCCCTTTTAAAATATCTGTTAAATATATTATTCTTTTATTTTATTTTGTTTGTGTTTTCAGGTTTCCAGGTCTCCAGTCCATCACCTGAGGCTCTTCCTGAACCACTAGTACAACCCAGACTTTCACATCACAGCAGGTAAGATTGCATCAACAAAAAGAATAGTACTCAACAATATTCTTTGATGTAAATCTGTTGATTTTCTGTGGTTCTGATGAGGGAAGTGACAAAGTGGATGCAGCATTCAGCCCATAATGGACCCAGATGTCCCCTGCGTCCAGACCTACAACACCTGGACATCCAGGAGCGTGGACGAGGAGGTGGTGGAGTCTGAAGACATTAGTTTGACCCATTGTCTTAATATACAGTATACTGCATATAATATATACTGTGTGTGTCTGTGTGTTTTATCATCAATTCACAGAAATGTCTTCACCTGAAGAGTGGACCCAGGTGGAGGAGAACAAACCTTGATATTGTTAAACAACAGATGGAGACATCTTCAGGATCTGTAGAACATCAGGACTGATGCTGCAGAAAGCTACGTTTGTGCATCAAGACATCAAAATATGCAGAAATACTACAACTGGCCAGAGCATTGAGATGAAAATGAATCAATGAATTTAATATTTTTTCTGACTGTTCAAATGAACATATTGTTTGAAAAAAAAGGATAACAATGAACCAAGTGTTTCTGTAGTTATGTGTAAATAAAGTTACAGTAGTACACTATATTATCTGTTAGTGTTGAGTTATTCTTTGTGAGAATATTTGTGTATCTGTTTTAATTTCATTCGTTCATCTACAACTCACAGCTCATACTTTAGTAAAAACAAAATTGGTGAATGTTGAAAAAAACATTTTATTAAAATAAAACCATCCCATATTATCAAATAAATGAAAACCTCTGGGGAAACATTAATATGAACAGATTATCAAAAAAAATTGAGTTTAAAAAATATCAGCAAGTGGTGTTTGACTTCATCAGCTCTGTAAAAATGACTCCAACACCTCCTCGTCCACCCTCCTGTCCAGGTGTTGTAGGTCTGGACGCAGGGGACATCTGTCTAGTTTCTCCTCATCCTGCTGCTTGTACACTTCTTCAGACTCCACCACCTCCTCGTCCACGCTCCTGGATGTCCAGGTGTTGTAGGTCTGGACGCAGGGGACATCTGGGTCCATTATGGGCTGAATGCTGCATCCACTTTGTCACTTCCCTCATCAGAACCACAGAAAATCAACAGATTTACATCAAAGAATATTGTTGAGTACTATTCTTTTTGTTGATGCAATCTTACCTGCTGTGATGTGAAAGTCTGGGTTACTAGTGGTTCAACAGGAAGAGCCTCAGGTGATGGACTGGAGACCTGGAAACCTGAAAACACAAACAAAATAAAATAAAAGAATAATATATTTAACAGATATTTTAAAAGGGACTAATTTTTTAAACTATAAATTAATGTTGAATAATTATTAGAAACATTAACTAATATATTACCATTTCAGTGCTGGGGAAACTATTTACATGTAGAATTCCTTCTGACTCTCAACTGCTGTGTCCTGACAGAGCTGCTGCACTTCCTGAAGTGAAAAGTCTCCAAAAACCAGCAGGAGCTGAAAAAAATTATAACCTGCTGTTTACTGGAACTAACTTTGGCTTCTCTGAAGACAAACCGCTAGAATATAAAGTTTTAAATGGCTAAATTGGACGGACCGCGTTTGTATCTACCATTGTAAACAAGGTGCGCAGTTGACGCGATTCTGTGTGTGACGTCATAATCGCGCGACCTGAAACCCCGTATTTATCGTGTGAAAAAAAAGGCGCTAATTTTAAACTGTTTTTGAGAGGAATTTTAATTAATTTCACATTGTTTTAGCAAAAACGATCAGAGGTCAATCTTAATATATATATATGTTGTGCCATTTTATGGAAAGTTAAAAGATCATGTCAGTGGAGCTTTAATGAACCATCTCAAAACTCTTTGCAAGCATGTAAAAGTGTTTATATTTCATCACAAATCCACCCTCATTATTTATTTATACTGTATTAGTTTTTTGTTTTTTTTTGGTTCCTTGAATTGAATTTTATTTTGGTGGAGCAGCTTTTATTTTCTTGCTCCTGTTGCTACATCATATCCTGTCTACATGTATTCCCGGTGGGAAACCAGCTGTATAAAAATGCAAAATGTATTTTTATTTCTTAGACTGAATACGTTCTTCAATGTATAATTTTACTGGTTATATGTAATGCCATAATAAATATGTTTATACTGTTTAAAAACGGCCTTTTTTTACACAATGGGATGGTTTGCCAGTTGGGTTTTTTTTTTTTTTTTTGAAAGGCCGAGCCGCTTGTTTGGGCTTGTTTTCAAGGAGCTGACCGCTTGTTTCGGAGATCTGACTACCAGATTGGGCGGTTTACCGCCATTTGGGCGGTTTTCACTCTCTACTTAGCGGCTAAAAATAGCTTCGGGCGGGTGGTGATAATTTGGGCGGATTTGGAGTCAGATCGGCGGTTTCTGAGTTAACTATTAAATGAATTTCAAACAATCATTCATCATTATTTCATAGCAAAGCTCCTCTGACCTTTCTCCATCACTGATTGGCTATTGTCATCTGCCAGGGCGATCCCAACAGAGAACTGGTGAGGCAGTTCTGCTGCGTTCCAGTTGCCTCGGAGGTCGAAATTATCAACCTGGAATGACGTCATCACCGAGATGCGTTCCAGTTAGCTTGTCGGCACGATGACGAAAACAAGATGGACGCCCGCTACAAAGCTGTTGTTGTTCTTGCTTTGTTGGATTATAAAAAGGTTTCCAGACCAGCAGCGAAGTTGAAAAGCAATTCTGAGGCTCTTGAAATGTTAACCAGGTATGTTGTTTTAACCAGTAGTTTTTATTTATTTATAAATAAGCTTATTTTTGTTAATTATGGTCTTGAGGCTCTTACATCTACTTTATAGTTTTAATTCGATCTCTTTTAGGATTATAGCAGCAGTACAGAAGTTATCATTAGATAAATAAAGTCAGAAAGTGCTGAACATTGTTTTTCTTTTCTTTTTACTACCTCAAACCATTAGCAGACGTTTTTACGGTTTATTGTTAAAATTGTTATTAAACTTCAATCAATCAAAACTTTATTTCAGACTCATATGGTCCATAGTAACAAAACAATTTAATTTCTTTGTATTTTAGGATGCTGCTGATACACACAAACCTACGGACACATGGAATAATCATGAAGACTATGGGAGGTGATGCTGAACATGGATGACAACAAGTTTGTGCGTCATTTCAGAGTCAACAAGACCCAGTTCACATCTGTAATGATGCAGCTGCAGGAGGAAGGAGCACTGTCAAGGTGCAGCACCAGTCCCTGTAGAAAAGAAGGTCCTGATGTTCCTGTGGTACATGGCCAACCAGAACAGCTTCAGGGAGATGTCTGACAAATTTGATGTCTCGCAGTCCTCAGCACACAGGATCATCATGGAAGTACTGAAGGCCATTTTGCACAATGGGACACACCTTCATCCCCTGGCCTAACAAATTGATGCTGTGGTGATGATTGTCATCATGGCAGCCTGCCTTCTGCATAACCTCTGCATTGGGGCTTCACCAGTGTGTCAGGATCACCCAAACGTCTGTCCAAGGCAGGAGGATGAATATGACTTACTCGTTACTGTGATGTGTGGATGCTGTACTTGTATTAGCTTGTCAAAAAATGTTCTAGTGTTGTTATAGTGCTGTTTTGATTAAATGTGTTTATCTGACATGCCACTCTCTCGCTGTCATTTATATCTGTGTGGATAAACCACGCCAAAAACATAAGCTGGTATAGGTATAAGCTGGTATAAGACGAAACGTTTCTACATTATTATTTTTTTTTGCCTTGTTTTGTTTAGTTTTTTGAATGTCCAGAGGACCAGACTTAACTTTTTTGGATAAGCTGGTATAGGTAAACACATTTTACAGCTTCAAAAACCAGCTGCAAAACTTAGTTTCCCACAACAATAACACCTGCTTAAAAGTCAGTGCTTAAATAAAACATGTCTATGTAGTAATTTTAAAACTCTGCCCGATGAGAACATGAGAGCACTAGTTTCTCTGCAAGTACATCGGTTTCCAAAAATATTGATGAAAAACTGCAGTGCATCATGACAAATTGTCGTGTTTGAATACCAGAGGTGTTCCTCTTTTACACTGAATTTACTTTCATTCTAAGTAGTTTCTTTTCATTACCTGCTTTCCTTTATTCTACTGAAAAACCACACTTATTGTGAAGTAAGACAAGAATTTGTGCATTTGTTATTTCAAATTGTTTTTAATAACGTATGACAACAAGGCACAGGTAACCTGCTGTAGAGTCGTTGAGTTGCAGTAACTGGACTTGTACAGTTCAATTTTCATCAATAAAATATGTCAAGGAGTCACCATTCCTCTGGAACAAGGGACCAGGGAAACGGGTTTGTCTGCTCGGGTCCAGGAACATGTTCATCTCCATGTTGACATAAACTGCAAAGAAATATACACATGGTTAACAACAAATCACAGATGGCAGTAACTCACAAAACTAACCCACAATAATAATTATAAATAAGGTCGATTTTCACTCTCTCTCACACACACACCCCCAACACAGACACACACACAGACACACACAGCTGTGGATTGACAGGATGGTTTGGGTTTCAAGTTTTGCATTTTTTTAACTAAATAATTGATTCTGTTAAACTGGATTCCCACCCTGACAAGCCAAGATAAATCTTGATAGACCTTTTAAAAACAGTTTATGGTGCAAAACATTAGTTTACTAGCTAAAAACACATGTAAAGGTGAACAAAGAACAACGAGGTTGCAGGTCTCCGACGCAGCTACATCATCAACACGACAACAATCACGTTCTTTAGAAAACACAAACCGCTTAGAAACACCCTCTAATTATTAGGCGACTTATTGTATAATAATCACTGTAAAGTACGACATGTGTTACTGAGTTAATGATAAACAATGAACGCTGAACAGCTAAAACGAGTACTGTGCTAAACAACAACAATGCCGCCTCACACCCGTTTAGCGAGCCGTTGTCGACGCACAGAGGCTGTTTAAACATATCATTATCATTACTGTAAAGAACTACAGTGCCTGAATGCGTTAATGTGAAGTTACGGCTGAGTAAACCACAAAGAACAGCGAAAAAGAGTAAAAAGTAACTCTTTCACTCACTGTTGATGCGAGGAGCAGCCATTTTGAAACGATGATCTCGGCGAACTCGGGTATGGTGCAGCGAGACCGAGTCCACGAGTTGTAATTACGACCTGAGGAGGCGTTCCAGTTGATTTTTACTGCTCGGAAGCTCGTAATTACGACCTCCGAGGACAACTGGAACGCAGTGGACGCCTCGTTGAGTGGGCTGGTCCGTAGCGGTGGTACGTCAGAGCGGACGCCATATTGGATGTGGCAGAACTGCCGGTCAACTGATAGAAGGAAACGGACTGAACTTCATAAAGCACCGTTTTACAAAGTGTTTTATGCCTGTCATTCACACACACCGTGTGAATGACATTTGGACATATATTTGGAAAGCAAACATGCACCAAAGACAACATTTATAACTTTTAAAGTGATTAATAAAAATGTTTATTCCTTAAATGTTTAGGTTACAGTATAGGTAAACACTAATTTTGAGTGTTAACAACTAATAATGTGTGTAACACTATTACTGTGATGATAAATATAGAAATATTCATTAGTGAACATTTAATGTGTCTATAATAATCAGTTCCTGAAATGTGACATGTTGATTTTCTTAATAAAGAGCACCAATGATCACATTTAACTGGTTTTGATTAATCACATTGAACAAATAAACACTGATATATCTTTACAGGAGTTGGGGGTACTGTGTGTGTGTGATTTTATATATATATATATATATATATATATATATATATATATATATATATATATATATATATATCTTTATAGGAGTTGGGGGTACTGTGTGTGTATTATATATATATACTGTATATATATATATATATATATATATAATTTTTTTGTAAATACAGAAGTAAAAAAAGAAAAAGTCTGTTGGATAAAAGAAGAAGCGTTTCTACAATTTTTTAACCCATCCAGAGGACCTAATTTAACTCTTATCCCCCCCCCCGCTTTGCTGTATGTGATGTGTCACGTGACACTTTCTGATTGGGCGGGTTTTCGGCGGTGTTTAACAGATTTTTGGGCTAGAAAACCTGGATAGGCTGGATTCTATCTGGCAACACTGCTGACAACCCTGATTCCCGCTCGACGGCTCCTTTCGTTCGCGCCGAGCAGCGCTCAGGATAGGTAAGTGTACGGAGCATGTCTCCTGTTTTGTGTTAAAATATTCAAAAATTTTCCCAAAAAAGTCTGTTCAATAAACTCACAAGTGTTATATGTTGTTGTTGAACTTTTTTATGTTTAGCGAATTAGCGCAGCATTGTAGTATTTAATCCATGGTAGTGACATTTATCAAGCTGTGCCAACATGTTTTTTTCTTTGCCAACAAAAAGAACAAAGAAAAAAAACGGCTAATCAGAGTATATGCAGGGTCTTGAAAGTTATTAAAAGTTGATAAATCGATTTTGGGAAAATTAAGGGTCTTGAATATTAAAAAGTCTTGAAAGCGATTTTATGAGGTTTTTTTTGTTTGTTGCTGTTCTAGCTTTAAATAATTTGACAGCAAAAAGTATGTACAGTATAACTAATATTTGTTTTCCTCACCGCGGAGGATTCTGAAACTGCTTCGCACAAATTTAGAGTGTCAGGTTACAACACAGCTACTATCTTGTGCACATGCGTGGCGGCGGCTTTATCTCCAAGTTGAGTCTTGTTTTGTGTTAAAATATTCAAAAATGTTCCCAAAAAAGTCTGTTTTGTAGTATTTAAGCATTGTAGTATTTAATCCATGGTAGTGACATTTATCAAGCTGTGCCAACATGTTTTTTTTCTTTGCCAACGGAAAGAACAAAGGAAAAAAAACGGCTAACAAACCCACTCAGAGTATATGCAGGGTCTTGAAAGTTATTAAAAGTTGATAAATCGATTTTGGGAAAATTAAGGGTCTTGAAAAGTATTAAAAAGTGTTGAAAGCGATTTTATGAGGTTTTTTTTTTTTGCTGACTTGTGCACATGCGTGGCGGCGGCTTTATCTCCAAGTTGAGTCTGAGTGTTCGAGTAATTTGCCGCGAGACCGTCAGAACAATGGGTAAATGCAAGTTTTCGGACTCCTGGTTGGAGATGCCTGATTTTCAAGAATGGCTGAGGCCTGTCGCCGAGAATAACCGTGTTATATTCGCCATTGTTCAACCAAGTTACTTTAAAATAGCTACGAGTCTTGTAACCTAATTTTCTTAAACCTAGTCGTGGTTCAGTTTCTTCTTTTGAACTTTTTTCTTTCCACTGTATCTCAGTTCTGTTGTAGGTTTGAGATTCACAGATTTAATTGAAAACAACAGCAGTTTTGTAAATCAAAGATTTGTTGCTTAATAAAACAAAGTGACGATAAGGTCTTGAATTTATTTTGGAAGGTCTTTAAAAAGTCTTGAAAAGGTATTGAAATTAACTTCATTATTCCTGCATATACAGTACCCTGCCACTCCACGAGCAAGCATCAGGCCCATCACCCCAGCTCCTGTGCCCACAGCCAACACCAGCTGCCACCGTCATGCCGACCACAGTGGAGACACAGGAGGGTAGGCGTACTTTAGACTTTTACCATCTTTCAGACTAGAGAGCTAGTTTACGTTATTGCTAAGACACAAGTTTCAGAAATACCATAAACGTTTTCCGCTAATTAAATTCTTCAACAGCCATGCAGTCAACTGAGGGCCCACCGGATGTGACCGTGTACGGCAGCGCCAGTGGCTCTGTGCCCTCTGCCAGCCCTAATGTCCAGACCACTTTAGCTAGCTCCATGTTGACCGTTCAGCAGGTACAGACGCAGGCTACAGCTTTTGTTCAGCCAACACAGCAACAGAGCATGACCCACCCAGAACCAGCCAATCAGGAGCCACCGCCTGTAGTGATTGAAGCAACGTCCAGTTCTCAGGTGGAGTGGCCTTCAACGTTCTCCACCTCATCTGTGTTTGGCACTGGTGAGAAATTCTCTTTTTAACATCTGAGATTATACAGGTAGTCCTCAACTTACGACGCCCCCGACTTACGACGTTTCGGACTTACGAACGCATCTCATTATTAAAAAAAACTTTTTTAAAAAATAAATAAATGTACAGTACAGTACTGTACAGTTACCAAGCACTTAGCCTATCCTAACACAGTTTTTAAAGATGAAGGAGTGAGTTGAATTGTCTCCCTCCTCCCTGCAGGCTCCATTCGCATTAAGTGAAAGGGAGACAATTCAACTCACTCCTTCATCTATAAAAACTGTGTTATGATAGGCTAAGTGCTTGGTAACTGTACAGTACTGTACATCTATTTATTTATTAAAAAAAATGAATTAAAAACATAGATGTACATTACTGTATAAAAAACAATATTTTTTTTTTGTATGTGATCCTACTTACGAATTTTCGACTTACGAACGGCCCGTAGGTATGGAACTCGTTCTTAAGTTGGGGACTACCTGTAATGAGTTGTATATAATACGATGGCTTTTTATACTACAAAATATATATTTTTTAATGTATTTATAAAGGATAAGAAACTTGGTGGATTAAAAAAAATGTATTTTTAGAATTTTACATCCATTAGATTGATGAATGAGGATCCTGTTTTAAATTCTGGAAATGGAAATGTTGTGTTGATGCTACAGATTAAAATGTACCGTAGATTCTGAAATCACTACTCACACCGCTTGTTTTGTTTGTTTACTTTAGGCTGTATATTTATTCAGTATAAATATATATAAAGGTTTACCATTACTTCTAGTTTCAGCGACACCTGGAACCTCTGCTTTGTCCAAGAGGCCTCGTGAAGAGGAGGAAAGCAGCACTGTAGTCACCGACACCGAAGCATCTCAGGAAGACACTTCCAGGGCTCCCATGCCCAAAAAGCTGCGCATCGTCCAGAGAGTGGGTACAGAGGTAAGGAGGAGAGAGGAAGTAACATTGAACCACAAATTCATGTTTAGTATGTGATATGAAAACTGTTGGAAAGATTGATTATCATATGGTCTCTTTAGGAGGAGATGCTGGCTGAGGACAGTACAGAGTCTGGGGGTGTGGTGCTAACAGACAGTCAAGATGGTGCTGAAGTGAGCCAGGTCAGTCATAGACTAACAGAAGTATGGTACATTTCTCTGTTTTTTTTTTAAGAAACTTGTTCAAAAAGTTATTACTGTGAAAACTATTCCAATGCATTTATTTTTATTATCTTAAAATAAAGTATTTTAGCCCATTAAAAAACAAACAAATGTAAAATAAATTCCCCTTGTAATTTACTACCGTACTTGCCGTTGTACACGTCGCACCGCCGTCTAAGTCGCATCAGTCTGAAAATGTCTAAAGTGGGAAAAAACAAATACTGTAAGTTGCTTTGCCGTATAAGCTGATCTATTATGCGTCAACGATGATGCATCACGTTATGCGCAGTGATGGCATAGTTACATTGAAAAAGTAACTTAGTTAAGTTACTGATTAGTCCTTGAAAAAGGTATCTTAGTTACTTTCCAAATCATGTAATCAGTAACTTAAGTTAGATTACAAGTTACTTTATTAGTTACGTTCAGCAGCTGCTGACAACAACCCTCCAACTCAACATAAAAATTAAATTGAGCTTTGTCATTACTTACTTTATTGAAAGTGCATTTTAATGGTAACATCAACAATGTATCTCCTGACATAAAGTTGTACTTAAAAACTATTTCAGGAAAAAATACATATATAAAAAAAGTGTTTCTGGACTTTGTTAAAGCTTCAGTATGTAGCTTTTTTTATGAACATATTTCTTCACTCTGTCACTACCTCCTGACAGACTGATGTTAGCCAGGTAATCTCTGAAAAAAAAAAAAAAAAATATTGTCCCCTTGCTTCTCCAGGTGGTAAAT
Organism: Garcialebias charrua; assembly: GCA_038048925.1. Taxonomy (NCBI): domain Eukaryota; kingdom Metazoa; phylum Chordata; class Actinopteri; order Cyprinodontiformes; family Rivulidae; genus Garcialebias; species Garcialebias charrua. The sequence goes on along the minus strand of JBBPBX010000218.1, from coordinate 38,652 downwards.
AAGCATTTCTAAAAAGAAAAGGTGACCCACCATTTTCCAGCCAATAAAAACAGAGTTTGTAACCAGCCAATAAAAACGGAGCTTGAATTTGAATCAGCCAATAAAAACAGAGCTTGAATTTGAAATTTAACAGACCACAAGGGGGCAGAGCCACATATGGCTCTGAGGGGGAGGGATCAGAATGCTTTGCCTGTTGAAAATATTTCTAAGTGCTGCAGTTCTACAGAAACTGCAGACTGAACCTTTAAACATACTTAAAAAAAAAATAAAAAATAGTCTGACTTCATTAAACATAAATACTTTTTTTTATAAAAAATAAAGTAGTATTTCTTGACTTCAGTATCATAAAGAAATAAAAATACTTGCTTTATATGAAATACTGTCTTTCTTCAGGGTATCTGCGAGGTTGTAAAAGGTATTAAAAGGTAGTAAATGAAATTAACACAAATTAAGGCCATTAAAAAGTATTAAAAAGTAATAAACGTCATCTGACGAGGTATTAATTTTTTAAAAACCTACACAACTATATTTTTCCCGTTCTATTGGCGAAAAAAATCTTGTGAATTTATTTATCTTTTCTAATTTTATGTCAGAGTAGGACCTAGGCTAAATCAATGACGTCATATCGTCGGTCAGTGTGCGTTCGCGCCTAAGGCCGGCCGACAGAGCTTCCAGAACTGTCATGGGGGAATGTAAGTTTTCAGACCTCTGGTGAGAGGACGCCACATTCAGAGACTGCTTCAGCCAACAGCCGAGAGGCTTATTGTCATGTCTGTAAAAAGAAACAGGAAGTAGGAACACGGCTCATTTCTCCGACATTTAACAAGAAAAGCACCTAAACAATTATTTGTTAGCTCGAAATTATAGCAGAGGTGTGTCTCAGTCTATCATTTGCTTAATAAATGCACTTTAATGGTCAAATTCTCCGGGGTGGTGCAGCTGTTCTATTTCGTGTAAGCATTCGCCCTTTAAAAGCTTCACTTTATTGGGTTTTATCCCTCGCACTTCGCGCCAACATTGAAGACTTGTAGTCCACGCCCACCTGCTGTGGGCCCGCCCTGTGGTCCATTATAAATTGCCCATGGACCATCATTCTGTTCCCATTTTTTCTTCACGCTTGTACGACACGAAGACTAAAAGAATGTCCTATTTTAGGACCACCTTCAAGCCTTGCCCCACGTGTGTGGCAGGGTACATTTTATCATCCGACCCGCATCCACTATGCGAGGCTTGCCTGGGAGCTGTCCACGCTCGGCAAGCTATGATACCAGAGCCCTCCTGCCGCGCGTGTGGCTTTTTATCTGAGGAGGAGAGGGTGCGCCGGTTCAACCTCTTCAGCCTGGCGGTTGTCGAGTGTCAGCCGAGGGGAGACGTGAGTGTGGAGGATTTCATGGAGGAGCTGAACTCTATCACGTCTCCCTCGGAGGTAGCTAGCTGTGACGCGGGAACAGCGTCACCGCTGTTCCCGCGTCACCATTATTCTCCGAAAAGAGCGGAACCTGTCGGCCACAGCGGTCCAGCCTGCAGCCTGCAGCCTGCAAACTGACAGACAAGATCCATCAGTGCTCGTCACAGGTGGGAGCTGCCTCAAATAATGTCGCCTTGATGGCCATGTATATCTCCCGCCAGACCGAAGATGACAATCTCGGGAAGGCGGCAGACATAATAACAAATTTATGCGTGGCGCTGCGTGCTCAGCGCGCATCTCAATTGGGCCACTCTCCTCCAGCGTCAGCTCTGTCTCGAGCTCTCCCCAGCCATCCCAGATGAAGTGAAGCGGCACAGCCGCTCTGCTGACGGGTTGTTGGACCACATTTTAAAAATGTTTTAATCAACTGCAGTCCTCATCAGAGGCGAGCAGGTCCAGAAACACGTGACCCCCAGCGACCAGAACCCCGCTCGGCTCGTGGGCCTGTCCGGTACCGGGACCAAGCCAGCAGCAAAGGCGGGCACCGCCTGCAGCCACGTTCGCCGTGCCAGCACCACCAGCATCTGCCGGGGGCCAACCGCCTCACTTCCAGAGGTCTGGACCCCCGTGCCAGAGGCAGGCAGCCCTCATGGTCTGGCCCAACTGTCTGGCCAGACAGACCCAGGACATGAGAAAAAGATATTAAAAAAAAAAAAAAAAAAAGATGATGATGGGGCGCCGGAACTGTGTCGGGTGTTGATGGCAGTAATTTGAGTGAGAGCAATAAAATTACTGTCACAAAAAAACAGAGTGTCTTATTCACATGTGAATTCATCTGTTTTCTACTGACACATCTCCACAAATTGCTGGGTTGCAATCACGTGACCCGGAAGTGGCGCGAAATTCAGATGCGGGGCAGGAAGTGATTTTCCCCAGTTCAAAACACAGCAGAATGGATTACAGCAAGTATGCCAAAGCCCTAAATAAACTGGCGAGGACGAGTTTTGGGTTAACCATTTAGGATCAAAAGAAGCTTTAAATGGTTGTCGACTTGTTTCTGCCCGGGTGAGTAGTGAGATGTATTATTTATTTAGTAATTAGCCTATGCTAACTACGCTATCGCTAATGCTAACAACAAGTTTAGTTAGCCCCCTGTTATTTCTATGTGCGTGGATCTACTTAAAAATAATATATTTAGCTTCTGTAAAGCCAAATTCGTGCTGGAGTTGTATGTGTTAACGTTGAGTCATATGCATTTCTACACTGTAGGTCAGAGATCTACAGTAACTCCATTAAAAAGGTAAGTTAATGTACTGAAAATATTATGATTTTTTTTGTTTTGATAATACAGTATCATCAAGGTGATCGTATCTTCTTTGTAACTTCAGATACTAGCTGGTTAAACTCAAGGTGGCCATACATGGGAGCCTCACCAGATGGAGTCGTTTCATGTGACTGTCATGGAGCCAGGGTGTGTGAAATCAAGGTAAAATTTATTTCTCAAAAGGTTTGGACTACTGCACTGCAGACTTAGCTTTTTTAGATTTTTCTACCTGGATTATTGAGCATGCATTAGGGTACTGCACTGCAGACTTTGCGCACCTCACAGTATGAATGTTACAACTATAATTTTTTACTCAAATCTTTGTTGTTTGCATATTTCACAGCATGTAGCCGTAGTTTTGGGGATGGTCTTGCAGTTTGTGGGATGTTGCCTTGTTTCCAGTTAAAAAATGTGTGACCTTTCCATCACCTTTTAAAACTTAGTCCAGATTAATACATTCTTACCTGTGGAACACACCTGGTTGACAGAGACATAAATATAGTCTCATTTTCTAACATTGGTGTTGGATAGTGAAATGAGTGAAACACAATCTTTAAAAAAGTATCATATTGAAATGTTTTGGAGACTACCGTATTTATTTTTTATGTCTAAGTTTCATTGTCTTGTCCTTCAGTGCCCACAGAGCAAACAGCATGAAGTCGGTCTGAGGATGTGTGCTGGACAGCCTGGTTTTTGTCTCGTCGTCTCGTCAAGGTTGGAGATTCTGTACAACTGGATAGGAACCATCCTTATTACCATCAGCTCCAGGATCAGATTCACATTGTGGATGTACAATATTGTGATTTTGTAGTATGGAGTGAAAATGATATTTATGTGGAAAGAATTCTGCCAGATGACCAGCTGTGGGAAACAGCAGTTCCCAAAATTCAGCACTATTTTACACATTGCATCCTACCTGAAATCCTGGGACAGAAATCCACACGTGACTAACCAATCTAAGAATCAAGAATGTTATTTGGAGTAGTTGATGAAAGGAGTTTGAAAAGTTTATACAAATTTAAACAGTTGCTCTTTTTTTCCCCAAAAACATTTGTCACTACCATAACATGTTTCAGCTACACCTGTAGCAAGCACTCTGCAGAAGGGTCATGTGATGTTGTTACATGTCATGACAGCTGTTTTTTATTTACAATAATCTTAATTGAAAAGTTAAGTATGTTAAATCAAATGATATATTTAAATCAATATGAGATTAGCTTGTGAATTTCAAAGGTGTTCTAATATGTTAAATAACAGCACATACAAATGTCATATGTCACAAATGTTGCAAAATGAGTCTACTTCAGAAAAATGTTTTTATTTCAATAGCAAAACTCATGTCATTTTAACTGACCAATATTCACAAAGATTGGTTATGGAGTTCATTGAATAAATTAAAAATATTCAACCTTATTGGGTAAATTTTTTTTTTGTCTTCATGAACAATTAACATGTACAAATATGGTCTGTAACAGTATTAGTGATTTAATTTACTTTTGATTTACTTTAAATGATAAATACATGTATAATCATTTAAACTTAAAATATTTATATAAATATAGTTGATTGAATTACTTGTCGCTCAGGCCACTATTAAGAATTGTAATCTTTCATGGAGAACATGAATCGTTCTAAAACAAATTCGAGACACAGTGGCTTTTGACACATTAAATCTATAGGCAAGGTCTTGAAGCTGCAGATGTAATCTGAGATGCATAAGTATCATAATAAATTGCTCAAATTTGGAGAGTGCTGACAGTGATGACATGCTGATGTATAAGGTTCACAGAGCTGAAAAATTTGCATCAAAACTAAAAAGTTGGGCAGTCCCGTATAAAACTTTGTTTTATCGTTGTTCTGGAAGGTTTCAGGAGTAAATTTAGTCACTGAGACTTTTTCCTTAAGGTCGCAGATCTCAGTTGTGTAGCCTTTCACTGCATCCTCCAGCTTTGTGAGGTCAACCATGCTTAGATCCGTCTGGCATTCTGCATCTGCAAATATTTAATTATTAAAAATTACGTTCAGAAATTCTATAAATAAATAAATAGTATTTTTATTTATTATTATTTTACCTTTGAATCGTTCGTTTTCAGGGGCTGGTAAGCTTTCTTCACAGAGCTCCTCTTCCAGACTGTTGGCCTCCTCAGTGCAGAGAAGCTTCCAGGCCTTAGCTCTTTCCCTGCGCCGGAGGGATGCTTCTGTTTGTGGCCACTCGTTACTTCTTTGGTACCCCAGGTTAACAGTGGGGGCCCAGTCTTGGGAATGTACATCACCTGCTGCACTCGGACAACCTAAATATAAGACACCACTTTAAAGTAAAACACGTAAATGCCTTTCCTAGCACTAAGCTAACCGCTAACAACATTAGCATTCTAATCGGATTTTTTCTGGGAACAACCAAGTGTTGAACCACTACACAAGCTAGGGCATAACATATCTTACCTGTCTTTCTAGTTACTGTCCAATAAAATATCTGAAAATATGATTTAAACGATACGACCCTTACCTGTAACAAAGTGGTCGCTGCAGACTCTCGTCAGTTTCTGCACCTCCTGTTTTTAGCCGTAGGTTGTAATCCACGTTTGTCGTCTTTTTTCTGTAAGTTTTTTTAAATTAATCCCCTTGTAGCATACTACTTTCGGAACACGAAAATAACTTTTATCTATCTCTCGATTAGAGCGGTTGCAACAACCGTAAACGGCACAGAATTTAGGCATGTTGATGCTGAATCAGCAACAGAAGGAAACGGCTGCGTTTACTTCTTGCCCCGCATCTGCATTCTGTGACGTCACTGCTACGTCAACTGAAACCCAGCAATAAGTTCTAAGGTTGTTTCAAATCGGGTTTTTTCAAGCAACCAGAGGGTAAAAATGAGTTTCTGTTGTCAAGCAGTGGACCGACAGGCAGCTGCAGCTGCAGGTGCACCTGCGAGCAGTGAACTCTGGGTGAACTCAGCAGCCCCTCCTCGCACGAAGGAGAAGGCGCACTCTGACAAATATCTGAAATCAGAGAGTGGTAAACTGTTTAAACAAAGCAGAGTTCCATCTGCTCGGTTTCAATCGGTTAGAACTCATGAGCCTGTTTTAACCAGGACTTTTTCACCTCTTCCTGCTGCTCCTTGAGCAGAAACATGCACAGGTTTGTACCCTGACGCGTCAGCTGACAAACAGCACTTTCAGGTCCGGCCTTCCATTGCGGACAAAATCCGCAAGGTGGCGGCAGAGGCCAGAGTATCTTCTCCTGAACACACATGCGTCTTCTCTGACAGCTCACAGTGCCATGTGGTTACATGCACTCTAAACAGCTGGTTAAAAAAATAAAATAAAAAACAATCCGCAATGGTTATGCTCTACAATTTGCGGCGACACCTCCAAAATTCAACGGAGTGCTGGAAACGAAACTGTCGTCCCCAGAACAGGGAATAATTCTCCAGTCGGAGCTGGAGGAGTTATTACTGAAAAACGCAATTTCCAGAGTCCCCTCGGGGGAAGAGGAAACCGTTTTTTAATTCAAAGTATTTCCTGGTTCCAAAGAAACCAGAGGGTTACAGGCCGATTCTGGATCTGTCATTTTTCAAGAAATATTGCTCGTCGTCCCTTTCAGCGCTTGCACCGCGCACTTCCAGCAAAATCATCGAGGCGGCGCTTCAACCACTTCATTCCAGAGGAATGAAAATATTATTTTATCTGGACGACATTATGCTCCGGCCGCTCCAGGGCGGAGGCGGAAGCACAAACATCTGTAGCCTACTGGTGAATCATCTGTCACAGCTGGGGTTCACAATAAACTGAAAAAAAAAAAAAAAAGTTATGTGATCCCAGCTCAGAAATCATTTAGGTGAATTTCTGCTCAGTCAGCATGACAGCTGTCCTGTCAAAGCAGAGGAGGGACGCGCTGACGTCACTGCTCCAGCGTGTGCAGCCCGGCAGGACAATAATAATAATAATAATGAATTCAATTTATACCGCACTTTTCATTAATAAAAATCTCAAAAATAATAACAGCTCTGACTGTCATGAGGCTGTTAGGAACCATGGCTGCAGCTCACACAGTGATCAGGTTAGCTCTGCTGCACATGCGCAGATTGCAACGTTAGTTTATCGTCTGAAACTCGACCCGGTTCGCCACAAATGGCGCCGGATCACGGTACCACAGTCAGTGAGAGCAGACCTAGTTTTCTGGGGGAATCCCTGCATTCTATTGGAGGGAGTTCCCCTGGGCCGAGTGACGTCTCACAAGGCAGTTTTCACGGATACGTCTCTTTCCAGTTGGGATGGGACGTATCTGTCTCACTCGGTGGGTAGGACGTGGCCGGCGGGCACGTCTCTTCACATAAACATTTTGGAACTAATGTCAGTTCACAAAGTTCTCAAACACTTTGTCCATCTGCTTAGGGATCAGAACGTGTTAGTCCACACAGACAACAGAGCCACGGCAGCGTTCATAAATCGCCAGGGCGGAGTCAGATCGCTCCAGCTTCTGGACATGGCCAGAGAGCTGCTCTGTTGGGCTCGCGTTCACCTAAAACAGAGTATATGCAGGGTCTTGAAAGTTATTGAAAGTTGATAAACCAATTTTGGGAAAATTAAGGGTCTTGAAAATTATTAAAAAGTCTTGAAAGCGATTTGATGAGGTATTATTTTTTTGCTGTTATTCTAGCTTTAAATAATTTGACAGCAAAAAGTATGTATGACTAGTAATATTTGTTTTCCTCACCGCGGATGATTCGGAAACCGCTTCGCACAAATTTAGGGTGTCAGGTTACAACAGCCTTTACGGCTAGGCCTATCTTGTGCGCATGCACGGCTGCTTTATCTCCAAGTTGAGCTTGTGTGTTTGAGTAAGTTGCCGCGAGACCGTGAGAACAAAGTCAAAGTCAACTTTATTGTCAGAACTGTAATATGTACAGGACATACACAGGATTGAAATTGCGTTTCTCTCAGTCCCTCGGTGCAACAGTAACCATTTAAACACTAAAACACTAAACATTTAATAAACATAAGCATAAAATAGTAAAAGTGTAACACTGTCCTGAGTTTTTGCATAGTAGTATAAAAGTATGAAAATTTACACCAACACTAAAACACTAAACATTTAATGAACATAAGCATAAAATGAAATAATAAAAGTGTAATACTGTCCTGAGTTTTTGCATAGTAGTATAAAAAGTATATCTATAAAATAAACTGAAGGTTCTAGCATTGACATTTGCAAAGAGTGGCAAAGCAGCATATGAGTTAATGTACACAGTATATGTATGAGGTAGTTGATGTTGGTATAGAGGCAAAGTGGCTGGAGATGCCTGATTTTCAAGAATGGCTGAGGCCTGTCGCCGAGAATAACCGTGTTTATTTCTTATTCGCCATTGTTCAACCAAGTTACTTTAAAATAGCTACGAGTCTTGTTGTAACCTAAGCTATATTTTCTTAAACCTAGTCGTGGTTCAGTTTCTTCTTTTGAACTTTTTTCTTTCCACTGTATCTCAGTTCTGTTGTAGGTTTGAGATTCACAGATTTACAGTAATTGAAAACAACAGCAGTTTTGTAAATCAAAGATTTGTTGCTTAATAAAACAAAGTGACGATAAGGTCTTGAATTTAATTTGGAAGGTCTTTAAAAAGTCTTGAAAAGGTATTGAAATTAACTTCATTATTCCTGTATATACCCTGTAAAATCGTTGAAAGCAGCTTACATCCCAGGCTTGCAAAACAAAGGAAGCAGATATTATGTCCCGCGGGGGACCGCTAGACAGAAATTGGGCTCTGCATCTCGAAATAATATCTCAGATTGGAGCAGATTCGGGAGGGAGGAAGTGGACCTGATGGCGTCTCACGAGAGCGCTCAGTGTCCCCTGTTCTTAAGTCCCCTGGACGCTCCCCCACTGGGGGTAGACGCTTGCCACAGACCGTGGCCAAAAAAACCCCAAAAAAACTCTGATTTATGCTTTTCCTCCAACCTCACTGCTACCAGCGGTCCTGGAGAGAGTGAGAGAGGAAAAGTTGTCAATGATCCTGATCGCTCCACAGCACCTGAACGCACCATGGTTTCTGGTGCTGCAACAGCTGACGGTGAGATCATGGAGGCTTCCCATGAGAGACGACGCTCTCCTACAGGCAGGAGGAGCAATAAAGAGTTTCCCTGTGGTAGGTCAACATCTGCTGGCCTGGTTACTGAACGTAAACGCTTAGAAAATCTTGGGTTTTCTGAGGATGTTATTAGAACTATCCAGGGATCACGTGCTCAGTATGACTCAAAATGATCAGCTTTTCAGAAATGGTGCCTGGATAGAAGCGTGGATCCTTCTTCATGCTCTCTAGACTCCATCTTGTCTTTCCTACAGCTGCTGCTGGACAGGAATTTGGCTTTCAGCTCAATTAAGACCTATGCTACTGCTATCTCGTCTTGTCATGAAGGTTAATGACAGGACAGTGTTTAATCATCCCCTGATGAAACGTTTTCTGAATGGTGCATGTCGTTTGAGGCCAGTCTCTCGTTCACTGGCCCCTCAGTGGGAATTAATTACTGTACTGAGTGCATTAATTAAGGAACCTTTTGAGCCGATTGACCAAATTTCTCTGAAATTTTTGTCTTTTTAAACAGCACTGCTGTTGGCGTTAACGTCAGCGATAAGAGTAAGTGATATGGCAGGCCTGTCGGTTTCTCCTTCCCTTTTAAAGATTCAAGGAGATGGAAGCTCAGCTGAGCTTCGACCGAATCCTGCTTTCATCCCTAAAATCATAACAACTGCTTTTAGGTCCCGTATCATCACTCTTGACGGTTTCTGTCTCCCTCCTCGTGGTAATGAAGAGGAGAAACGGCTACATTTGCTCTGCCCAGTCAGAGCACTTAAATGTTATGTAGCTCGCACAGCAGAGGTGCATAAATCTGAGAGTTTGTTTGTACATTTCAGGAAACAATCTTAGGGTCAACCATTGACCTCTCAGAGGCTGTCACACTGGTTGTGTGAGGCCATCTCGCAGGCCTACATCTCTTTCGGCCTTCAGCCTCCTGATGGTATTAAAGGTCACTCCACCAGAGCGATGGCGGCTTCAGCAGCCCTTAACAAGGGCCTTCTGTACAGGATATCTGTTCAGCCGCATCGGGGTCATAACCTACCCCTTGTGTACGTTTCTATTTACAGGATGTATTCGGTTCCTCTCTGACACATCCTGTTCTTAGGACCATGGCGGAGTGATTGTTCCTTTTCAAACATCAATAAATAATGATGAATTGACACAGTTTGCCTCTGTCCTTATTGGAGGGTATTCCTTCAATCAGGTTAATCTTGTTATATTCTGGTCTGTTCTGAATAAATCTATTCAGCCAGTTAAGGTTTGAGATTGCTCACCTGTTATTATGCACCTTGGTGCATCATTTGCTGTTGAGGTTTTTTTGACGGGTGTCAAGGTATGTTGGTTCTATCAGACCCAGTGAGGCATGGACTATATCTTGCTCCGCCTTAACCCAACAAAGCGAAGCTTTTAAAGGGCGAATGCTTACACGAAATAGAACGTTGGTTACGTACTGTAACCTTAGATTCTATGAGTGTAAGCTGAGCCCTTTAAAACTGGGGCCTCCCTGGTTCTCATATGGCAGAAGAAAAAAGTATTGTCTTGGGAACAGAATGATGGTCCATGGGCAATTTATAATGGACCACAGGGCGGGCCCACAGCAGGTGGGCGTGGACTACAAGTCTTCAATGTTGGCACGAAGCGCGAGGGATAAAACCCAACAAAGCGAAGCTTTTAAAGGGCTCAGCTTACACTCATAGAATCTAAGGTTACAGTACGTAACCAACGTTTTGACAGTTTCCAGCAGAGGGCTGGTGGTGATAGTATGGCAGGCCGATTGAGTCATTAATGGCTAGTGAAGATTCTCAGTCATCCAGGACATGGTAAATTCTAAAAAGTCAAGAAAAAAACAATAAAGTATTAAGTATAGTATAATAAATAAAGTTCAGTTGTTTTTGTCTAGAACTTTTTTGAATTTGTCATTATAGCCACATTTTCCTATTACATCATACAACAGCCAACAGCATGCCATACTAGTACCGTATTACCGGTACTACGGTACTCTGCTGCCATCAAGTACTGCTGTTTTTTTTTTTTTTTCCCGTCAGAATGAATGGAAACGGTCATATCTCGGTCAAAAAATGGTTTATAAATATGGGGAAAATCTATAAATATGTCACTTCAGCCTGTAAGTCGCAGGGCATGTAGATTATGCAAAAAACGGCAACTTACAGGCTGAAAAATACAGTACCGTAGTTATTATTTTTCTCCCTCTCTTTTTGAATTGTGCATGTTTTTAGTGTTAAATTCTTTTAGTGAAACTGTTCTGTTTTCAAGTTGACAAGTTTTTTGTTTGCCATTAGAGATAGGTTGTGTGTGGGAACAATTAAATAACTTTTTGTCTTGGGTTAGATTTAAATAACAAATAGGTCAGTGCTTTTATTGAGGCAAGAACGAACTTGATGTATCCAGTAATTATTATAAAAGTACATTTACTACCAAAGTTTAGGAAGAAAATCACAGTAATCTATCACTTTACAATTAGTTGCTCTGAACTGAAGTACAAGAGGTTGCCGCTACGGTTGCAGCTCAGTGTCGTGATGGTATTAAAAAATATTGTGATGGTATTAAAAAGGTATTAAATTTAACTCAAGAATTTCTGTATATACCCTGTTCTTGACTCCTTAAACAAATACTATTCTTACAAAAAAAAAATAATACTTTTTTGTCACTCCCCGAGACGTATAGAGGAAATAAAATTTAATTACAGTACTAGGGAAAATGACAAATAGTAACGCACAGTATTTTGGATAAGTAACTTTAATCTGATTACTGGATTTTAAAATGGCAAAGCGTTAGATTACTAGTTACTGAAAAAAGTGGTTTGATTACTAATTACTGAAAAAAAGTGGTTCGATTACTAGTTATTGAAAAAGTGGTTCAATGTCCGTAACGCATGTTACTGTTATCACTGGTTATGCGTTCACCACCGACCACCCAGAAACGTGGGCTGGTGTTTTGCCAAAAATCAATTGGCTGCCAAATGGCGGCCACTGGAGTGTGCACAGGAGGACTTTAACAAGAATTGAACAAGACTAGCACTTAAAAACATTTATTTGTTTGCTCGAAATTATAGTAAAGATGTAGCCTGGTTAAAACCAGGCCCTTGTCCTTCACTTCGCTTTGTACTAGGGCAGGGGTCACCAACCTTTTTGAAACTGAGAGCTACTTCGTGGGTACGGAGTCATACAAAGGGCACCAGTTTGATAAACTATTCGGAAATAACAAAGCGTAAATTGAAAAAAAATGTATAATAAACATATTTTTAAGAACATATTTTTAAGATAGACATTTTAATATATATATAAATACAAAAAAAGAATAACAACTGAATAAAATGAAAATTTAAATGCAGCTTAGTAGTGAGTTGTGCTATTTTTAGAACAGGTCCGGGGGCACCTCAAATGGTCCTTGGGGGCACCCGGGTGCCCGCGGGCACCACGTTGGTGACCCCTGTACTAGGGTCTGGACTTTCTCCATTGTGAAACGATTCTTGCTGGAGGCGTTGGCCTCTGCTGAGGAACAAAACCATTGGATCTTAGAAAAATTTTGAACAAGGAAAAGCATTCTGCTCCCTCCCCTCAGAGCCATATATGGCTGCTCCCCCGTGCTCTGTTAAACTTGACAACTGCTCCACCTGCAGCTTTTTCTCTCGCTGCCGGCTGCCGCGCTGCATATTCTGTGTTTATATGTTAATAAAACGTTTTAATAAAATAAAATAAAACCATGGATCGCTGGTCCAGCTCACCAGAAGACCATAAAATCTGATGGGACTCGGGCAGCAACGTAAAACCTGAGTTTAATTCTCTTGTGACAACCTGAGGCATTTCCTTGTTCATTTCACTCAGCGGAGAGAGAGGAGGAGAAGGAGGAGGGAGGAGGGAGCGATTACTTGACTTTTGGGAAAAAAAACAAAAGAAAACTCCAGATAAGGGATTAAGAAGGGGAAATTAATAAATTTGTGTCACATATAAAACAGTCCTGCATCGCTTTGCATCGCTTTGAATGAGAACATGCGAATGCTCGCTGGCTGCGCTGGGACAGGTGGGGGCGTGGGTTAGGGGCCAAAAACTCCGCCCCTTCTGTTCTCTGATTGGTCCGGTCAAAAATCGACCGGAGAAATCGTTGTCTATGGGAGAAATCCCAGACTGTGCAGTGAAGGGAAATGAGAATTGAGCGGAGCTTGCAGGAAGGCGAGGGCCAGGCTAGTAAAGATGTGTCTCTGTTGAGCTTTTCCTTAATAAATGCACTTTAAAGGGATTGTGACATGATGTTGGAAATTTGCATATTTGTCAGAACATATATATCTTATATCATTGAGCTCTGTTCGTTTTTGCAAAATAAATTATAAATATATTAAAATTTCATTCTAAATTATGGTAATTTTTTCTCTGGGATACGCCCCTAAAATTCCGCGCATTTCCGCAATACGTCATCAGTGTGACGTGACAACGGGAAGAAGGCAGAGCCTTGCCCGTTTGTTTGGTGTGTTAACTGCTTGCCATACTCATTCATTTCCTGAAGGATCGCCTCTTTTATTTGTGTAACTTGAAAAATGCTGTCACGTTGTAGCGCATTTGGGTGTTCTAATATCAGCAGTGAACAAGTGAGCCTTCACAAATTTCCAAAAGATGAGAAACTTCGACAAGAATGGGTCCCTACTAAGGCCCTGTATACACGTAGCCTGGTGTTTGAAAAACGAATATTTGCGCAAAAAAAATATCTCTGTCCATACATGTTTGAATATTTAAAATGTTCGTCTACATGTCCCGTTTTTTTTCACCACAGAGCGTTGTAAAGTTGTAAAGAATATGCTGAACCCATAGGTGGCAGTGTAGTGCTGTCACAACCCTCCAACCCAGCCACACTTCCTGTTATTTTTTCTTTCGTTTGTGTGGACAGACCGTGAGGTTGAACTACTATTAAATACCGTGTTGGAGTACAAAGTTAATAAAACGCAGGAAAATGTCGACTGGAAATCATGTTAGAGCAGGTATGTTGACTTTTTAGCACTGTTTTTAGAGCATTATGTGACGTGAGCGCCGCTCCAGCTGGAGGAGCTGGAGCATAAACCTCCGGTTCTGAAAGTCCACATGCAGACTCGAAAGCGGAGAGTTCTCAAATCTTCACTTTGGCCGGAGTTTTGTTATTATTCGTTTATAGTTACATCAACCGGAGTTCACGTGTGGATGAAAGGCCAAACCGCATGATAAACTGTTCGGTTTTACTGATAAACGGCTACGTGTGTACAGGGCCTAAGAGTCGAATGTCTGCAGCGACCATTTTACAGCCGATTGTTTTCAGGAAAGACCTGGTATAAAATAATCTTTAGGATTACCAGTAAGATTCAGAAGACTTTTAAAACCGGATGCTATTCCTACTATTTTTAAAAGAAAATCTACAGAAGAAAGTGCCACAGGAGCTACCATGTCAAAACAACGCAGGGACCATCGGAAGACTGTCCAGGAGATGAGTCTTTGTGTAAACATAATCGGAGGTGTGTAGTGTTTTAGATGATAAACTATATATTTTACGTGAGTTCATGTTGTTTTACTTTATACACTTTGGGTGTATGAAGCCAATTATCACGGCAAATTCTTTATGTTCGCTGCTAACAAGCTAGCCGTATCAGGAGCACACACACTTTTCTAATAATGTATTTTTAAATTATGTCAGTGCGATCAGGTAACATCTGTAGTTTTTTTTTATTCGGGGAGGGTTTATTAATGAGAGTTTTGGATGATTTACTGTCTTAAAATGATATATCTCAGACGCGACCGGGACTAAGTCGACATAGCTAACACACTAGCCGAGATACAGGGCACGTTGCTATGTATGTATTTTTAAATTATGTCTGCGTGATCAGGTAACATCTGTAGTTTCTTTTTATTCGGGGAGTGTTTATTAATGAGAGTTTTGGAAGATTTACTGTCTTAAAATGATATATCTCAAGACGCGACCGGGACTAAGCCGACATAGCTAACACACTAGCCGAGATACAGGCTACGTTGCTATGTATGTATTTTTAAATTATATCTGCGCGATCAGGTAACATCTGTAATTTCTTTTTATTCAGGGAGTGTTTATTAATGAGAGTTTTGGAAGATTTACTGTCTTAAAATGATATATCTCAGATGCGACCGGGACTAAGCCGACATAGCTAACACACTAGCCGAGATACAGGCCACGTTGCTATGTATGTATTTTTAAATTATGTCTGCGCGATCAGGTAACATCTGTAATTTCTTTTTATTCAGGGAGTGTTTATTAATGAGAGTTTTGGAAGATTTACTGTCTTAAAATGATATATCTCAGACGCGACCGGGACTAAGCCGAGATAGCAGCTAACAAACATTAGCCGAGATACCCGAGCAAACACGTTGCTAATTATGTATTTTTAAATTATGTCTGCGCGATCAGGTAACATCTGTAGTTTCTTTTTATTCGGGGAGGGTTTATTAATGAGAGTTTTGGAAGATTTACTGTCTTAAAATGATATATCTCAGACGCGACCGGGACTAAGCCGAGATAGCAGCTAACAAACATTAGCCGAGATACCCGAGCAAACACGTTGCTATGTATGTATTTTTAAATTATGTCTGCGCGATCAGGTAACATCTGTAGTTTCTTTGTGTTCGGGGAGGGTTTATTAATGAGAGTTTTGCATGATTTAGTGTCTTAAAATGATATATCTCAGACGCGACCGGGACTCTGTTAGCCGAGATAGCTGCTAACAAACATTAGCCGAGAGACCGGAGCAAACACGTAGCTATGTATGTATTTTTAAATTATGTCTGCGCGATCAGGTAACATCTGTAATTTCTTTTTATTCGGGGAGGGTTTATTAATGAGAGTTTTGGATGATTTACTGTCTTAAAATGATATATCTCAGATGCGATCGGACATGCTCCGCCATTATTATTTAAATGCGCGTTGGAGCGTGCCTTCCCGTTGTCACGTCACTGATGACGTTTTGCGGAAATGTGCGGATTTTTAGGGGCGTATCCCAGAGAAAAAACTACCATAACTTGGACTAAAATTTTAATATATTTATAATTTATTTTGCAAAAACGAACAGAGCTCAATGATATAAGATATATATGTTCTGACAAATATGCAAATTTCTAACATCATGTCACAATCCCTTTAATGGTCAAATCAGCTGCATTTTGCCTGGGTGGCGCGGCGAAATGCAGCTGATTTGACTTTTGCTCCAGGAGTTCCAGAGCGAGATGAAGGTGGCCTACTGTGGCAAGCCAAGTGTCTCATTAATAGCCACTTTTACCTATTAATGAAACACTTGGCTTGCCATTTTGCTCAAGGCTCTCTAGTGGCTGCAAATGGTAGTGTTCAATGTTTTCCATGTCAGAATGAATGAAATCGTCAGATCTCAGACTAAAATTGTGTTATAATTGTGTGTGTGTGTGTGTGTGTGGGAGGGGGGTGTATATTAGTCACAGGACATGCATTTTCATGCAGAAAGGTGTGACTTATATGGTGAAAAATACGGTACTTAAGAGGAAAGGAGTTAATTTTACTATTGGGTGTTTTTTTTGGTTTTGGGGTGGGGGTTTGGCTTAATGGTAGAAAAAAATTGTTTTTATCAGTTTGACTATGCTTTAACATAAGTTTTGATTTGGAGGTGGAGCTGTCCGTTACCCATGTGTTTAAG
Organism: Garcialebias charrua; assembly: GCA_038048925.1. Lineage (NCBI taxonomy): Eukaryota > Metazoa > Chordata > Actinopteri > Cyprinodontiformes > Rivulidae > Garcialebias > Garcialebias charrua. Next base: position 22,178 of record JBBPBX010000218.1, on the reverse strand, counting down.
TTTGATGTGCATGCTGTACGTTTGCTCGATGTTTTGCTCTGCAGACAGAGTTCTCGAACCTGGAAGAATCCGAAGAAGCCGCAGCCTCTCAGTCTATCTCAGTGGAAGTTGGAGTTACACCAACTCAAAGTGAAACACCTGACCCACTGCAGCATGAAGTTCTTGTCATACTGACTGACAGTGAGAGTGAAGACGAAGAGGAGGAGGAGGAAGAGGAAGAAGAGCAGGTTGAGTGTTTGCATTAAACTTTTTTTAAGTCTTTTTTTTTTAATGCCCTGGATACCTGTCATTGGTATTTTGACACTCTGCTTATCATAGGAATATGCCGAGGAGGAGGAAGATGAAGAAGAGCAGGTTGAGTGTTTGCATTAAACTTTTTTTAAGTCTTTTTTTTTTTAATGCCCTGGATACCTGTCATTGGTATTTTGACACTCTGCTTATCATAGGAATATGCCGAGGAGGAGGAAGATGAAGAAGAGCAGGTTGAGAGTTTGCATTAAACTTTTTTTTGTCTTTTTTTTAATGCCCTGGATACCTGTCATTGGTATTTTGACACTCTACTTATCATAGGAATATGCCGAGGAGGAGGAAGATGAAGAAGAGGAGGAGGAGGAAGATGAAGAGGAGGAGGAAGATGATGGGGATATGGTGGAGGAAGGAGAAGACCGTAATGAGGAGAGTGGAGAAGGCAACGAGGCTTATGAAGCAGACGACGCAGAGGTTAGATCAGACAGTCACTTCATTCACAGTTTCATTTTCTACACTTTAAATCTCCCTTGCTTCCAGTCAGACGCCCTCATTTTCCTGCTCACACTCAGCTGTTCCACACTGTCACTTCTGTTTGACCCGTCTGTCGTAATTTACCTTCTCAGGGTTTCCGTGGGGTCTTAAAAAGTATAAAAAAGTATAAAATTGCGATTTTAGGCCAAAAAAAGTTTTAAAGGTGCTATTGTGGTGGACCACTAGGGGACTCTACTCACACCCAGTGGACCGGATGTTTTACCGGATGTTTTATTGTGAAAGGTCCAGAGGACCGGGTGTTTTATTGTGAAAGGGTTGATGTATAAGGTGTGTTTTTGGTGCTTACCGCCAGAACTGTAGGAGTTGATTAAAGTGAAGTTCTGCATCCCGTCTTCTGTGTCGTCTTTTCATCTCCTCCTACACTGGTGACCTCGTGAATTGAACATGTCGACATCTGACGCTCCAGCCAGCTCTCTTCAGATGTCCGCTACTGTGGAACCTCCACAGGCGGCCCCGCTCGCTTTTTCGGTGGCCGTTAAAATCCCAGACTTCTGGCTGCACGACCCTCCGTCATGGTTCGTCCACATCGAAGCACAGTTTGCTCTTCGCGGGATTTCTTCAGACGACACCAAATACCACTATGTGGTCGCCTCGCTGGATCCGCTGTCCACCCGGCGGGCAATGAGCCTGCTCCGGGACCCTCCGGCACACGGAAAGTACGCCGCCCTCAAGCAGCTCCTCTGCAGTGGTGACCCGGGCATTTTTGTCTACCTGGGTTGCGCGTTTTGGCCCCCCTTCAGACATTACATCGGACAGGGGCCCTCAGTTTGTTTCTGAGCTTTGGTCTACCATGGCCAAGGGTCTGGGGACTAACGTCCACAGGACCACCGCTTACAACCCCCAAGCTAATGGTTTGTGTGAACGGTTTCACAGGTCATTGAAAGCTGCACTTCGTGCTGCATTGACCGGTGACAACTGGATTGACCGTCTTCCCTGGGTTTTGTTGGGTTTACGTACCGCAACCAAAGAGGACCTGAGCTCTTCCCCGGCTGAACTGGTTTTCGGTCAGCCTGTGCGCGTCCCCGGTGAGTTTTTACCTGAGGTACCCTCACCACAGTTCGCTCCACCGTTGCTCCATTTTTCATCTCAGGAGGGCTCTTTTCGTGTCCCTGGCCCGGTACACCATTGTTTACCGCAGTCATTTGTCCCTAAGAGTCTGGAGTCCTCTAAATTTGTTTTTGTCAAACACAATGCACACAGGACACCACTACAGCCTTTGTATGATGGCCCATTTCGGGTTCTTCAACCAGGTCCAAAACATTTCCTTTTGGATTTAGGGGGTCGCACTGAGACTGTCTGTATCGATAGGCTTAAACCAGCTCATGTTATGTCAGATGATCAGGTTGTTACGGCCCAGGCTCCTCGCAGGGGCAGACCTCCATCCACGTCGTTAACGGACTGCTGTCCTCCTTCCAGTGACTCTCAACGACCAACGGAGCCCGACCCTTCTGCAGGCCCTCCTTGTCACCCTCCGCTTCATCAGGCTGGTTACGCAGGGCCCAGGTTCAGCCGTTCTGGTCGTTTGATCAAACCTAAAATGCTGGACTAGTGATGGACCTTACTGGGTGTTCTGGGGGGGCATGTGTGGTGGACCACTAGGAGACTCTACTCACACCCAGTGGACCGGATGTTTTACTGGATGTTTTATTGTGAAAGGTCCAGAGGACCGGGCATTTTATTGTGAAAGGGTTGATGTATAAGGTGTGTTTTTGGTGCTTACCGCCAGAACTGTAGGAGTTGATTAAAGTGAAGTTCTGCATCCCGTCTTCTGTGTCGTCTTTTCATCTCCTCCTACACTATATGTAACTTTTCTAAACATACATTTTTAACGTATTTCTTCACTCTGTCACTATCTCCTGACAGATTGATGTCAGACAGGTAATCTCTGAAAAAAACAAAAAATATTGTCCCCTTGCTTCTCCAGGTGGTAAATAAGCATTTCTAAAAAGCAAAAGTGACCCACCGTTAACCAGCCAATAAAAACAGAGTTTTTAACCAGCCAATAAAGCTGCGTTCCAGTTGTCCTCAACAGAGCTTCTCACGCCCCAACCCACGCCCCCGCCTGTCCCAGCCCCGCGCACATTCTCATTCAAAGGATTGCAAAGCGATGCATGACTGTTTTGTATGTGACACAAATGTATTAAATTGCCCTTATTCATCCCTGATCGGGACTTTTCTTTTATTTATTTATTTTTTAAAGTCAAATGATGCTTCCTCCTCCGCTCTGCACCGCTCCCTCCGCTGACTGCAATGAATGAGGAAATGTCTGAAGTTGTCACGAGAGAATTAAACTTGGGTTTTACGTGCCTGCGCTTGTCCCTGCAGATTTTATGGTGTTCTGGTGTGCTGGACCAGAGCTACATGGTTTTATTTTATTTTTTTAGAACGTTTTATTAACATATAAACACAGAATATCGCAGCGGCTCCGAGAGACTGCAGCAGGAGGCGGAGCAGATCTCAAGTTCAGCAGAGCACGGGGAAGCAGCCATATATGGCTCTGAGGGGGAGGGAGCAGAATGCTTTTCCCTGCTGAAAATATGTCTAAGTCCTGCGCACAACAGAAAGTTACACATAGCACCTTTAAAGAGTAGGTCAACTTTAGTACAGGGAATAGGACTGTGGAATTGTTTGGAACTTGCTATTAAAATTGCAAAGTCAATATCTAAATGATTAAAACAAAATGTCTGAACAACTATTCATAAATTGGTTTATATGCAAATTACTACTGTATTTTTGTGTGAGAAATCATTAATATCTTCAAGACAAGAAAGTTCATTCTCAATAGTCCAGGTATCAAATTTAATATCTTATATTTTTTTTACAAATGTGATTGCTATTTGAGTTAATTGTTTGAATTAATTTTGTTTGAAGAAGGGGCAGAAATAATAAGATTTTTTTCTTCTGCCTCATTTCATTTCATGTATTGTTTTGTTTTATAATGTGGTTTTGTAAATAATTTTCTTGTGTTTTTTAAATTTGAAATGAATAAATTTAATAATACCATGGTTTAAAGCGAGCGGAGACCCCCCCCGAGGAGAGGAACTCGCGGACGTATGCCGTGGGAGTGCGCGTGACGTATGCAGTGGGAGGGAGGAGGGAGGGATTTATTATAATGTATCCCCCACGTCTTTCCAAGTATAAACACTCAATGCGGTCGGTGACACACGCAATTACGCCATCGCTGGGCACTCAACGGGGGGTAAAAGACGTGCGACAAGAAGTATAAACCAGGCTTTAATGTTCCGCACTTTGTTCGCTGCGATCGTTTAATGGCTTTCTATTGCACTCTTCATGAATAAGAAAGGGTGAGAGACAGCTGTGGCTAGCATCGCCTAGTAGTAGTAAGCAATGTTGTACCACTAGTCCATCATGGTGGCTTTAGCACAACAAAACAATATGCATGAAATACGTAATTGTGTTTTAAACACATTTCACGAGTTTCAGCGTCCAATATTTTATTTGGTCGCTTAATGCCGCGTTTAAATAAGGGTCAGGCCCAGGAGTTAAAGGGTCCATTTAGGCCCCTTTTTGTTGTGGTTTTTAACAGCTGGGGTTCCTGTGGCCATCCATCCATCTTCTTCCGCTTATCCGGGGTCGGGTCGCGGGGGTAGCAGCCTAAGTAGGGAGGCCCAGACTTCCCTCTCCCCAGCCACTTGGAGCAGCTCCTCCGGGGGAATCCCAAGGCGTTCCCAGGCCAGCCGAGAAACATAGTCCCTCCAGCGCGTCCTGGGTCTTCCTCTGGGTCTCCTCCCGGTGGGACATGCCCGGAACACCTCACCAGGGAGGCGTCCAGGAGGCATCCTAACCAGATGCCCGAGCCACCTCAACTGGCTCCTCTCGATGTGGAGAAGCAGCGGCTCTACTCCGAGTCCCTCCCGGATGACTGAGCTTCTCACCCTATCTCTAAGGGAGAGTCCAGCCACCCTGCGGAGAAAACTCATTTCAGCCGCTTGTATCCGAGATCTTGTTCTTTCGGTCATAACCCAAAGCTCATGACCATAGATGAGGGTGGGAACGTAGATCGATCGGTAAATTGAGAGCTTTGCCTTTTGACTCAGCTCTCTCTTCACCACGACAGACCGGTACAGCGCCCGCTTCACTGCGGACGCTGCACCTATCCGCCTATCGATCTCACGCTCCAGTTTTCCCTCATTCGTGAACAAGATCCCGAGATACTTAAACTCCTCCACTTGGGGCAGGACCTCCTCCCCGACCCGGAGAGGGCATGCTACCCTTTTCCGGCTCAAGACCATGGCCTCGGACTTGGAGGAACTGATCCTCATCCCGGCCGCATCACACTCGGCTGCAAACCGCTCCAGTGAAAGTTGTAAATCACGAACTGATGAAGCCAGTAGGACCACATCATCTGCAAAAAACAGAGAAGCGATTCTAAGGTCACCAAAACGGATCCTCTCAACACCTTGGCTGCGCCTAGAAATTCTGTCCATAAAAGTTATGAACAGAATCGGTGACAAAGGGCAACCTTGGCGGAGTCCAACTCTCACCGGAAACGAGCCTGACTTACTGCCGGCAATGCGGACCAAGCTCTGACACCGGTCGTACAGGGACCTAACAGCCCTTATCAAAGGGCCTGGTACCCCATACTCCCGGAGTACCCCCCACAGAACCCCCCGAGGGACGCGGTCGAATGCCTTCTCCAAGTCCACAAAGCACATGTAAACTGGTTGGGCAAACTCCCACGCACCCTCCAGGACCCTGTTGAATCAAGGTTTAACATGAACTGTCCTTTGAGTTATTTGAAGTTGTTTGTGGTCTGAGGCTCAGTTTTAAACTGAAACATGTTTATTGTAGTATTTGGGCCACTTCGAAAATATTGCTTTTGTTAGCTACAACGAAGCAGAGTGACTTTTAAAACTACTGGCATGTTAGCTGTTGTGAAGTTTTTCGTAACCATATGCAAACGCATTGCTAAATTGAAATCACATTTTTTTGTCTTGCCTTAAGGCCCCAGTATAGCTCTGGGTTTTGCCGAACGCCGCTCTACGCGCGTGTGCTGTGCGCAGGCAGTTCATAGTATAGCTCTGCGTTCGTTCTTGCGTTAATGCTCGCGTTTTCGCTCCAAATTCTTGACGTCATTTGCAGTGATAGGAATAACGGAGTTATAAATAAACGGCGTTACAAACGGAGTTATTTTTTTCATTAACGGGTAATCTAAGTAGTTACTATGTCTATCGTTACAACGCCGTTACCGTTACAAACACTAAAATGGTGTACGTTATTTTGTCTTCCGCGCGCTGTCTCTCGCTGCTTGTTTACTTTTTTTTTCCCCTTGGTGAGGGAGGGTGGAGGGGGAAGCAGCAGAGGGGAGGGAGGGTAGGAGCATAGACGTGGGAGCAGAGGGGAGGGAGGGGCGAAACAATAAGGATGATGCTGATTGGCTAAGGTAGAGTGTCAGGTACAGGTCAGCCAATCAGCGGTTTTGTTGTTCAGCAAACACACGCTGCAGCAGGGAGCTTCAAATCTGAAAAGTTAACAGAAGTCTGGCAGCAATGGCGAGTCTGGAGGGAAAGTTGGCGTTTTCAAAGTGGAAATACAGAAATTACTTTACTCTCCTTGAGGTAAAAGGCAAGAACGTGCATGTGAAGTGTACATTATGTCCCGGAGCGAAGTGTTTGTCCACGTCCGTCGTAATCTGATCTGACAAGCATCTCACAACTGCTCAGGTAATTCAGTTTCAGTACTGTTTTAAAAGTACTTCATATTGTTAAAATGGTTATTTTGTTTTTAAGAAAATTCTTGAAGAACCAGTTGTGTGAGAGTTTGATTTTATTTTACACTACAAAGCACTTATTTTAACTGTTTACTTTTATTCTAAGAAAACACTTACAACAGTACAGGGTGTACATAGAGCTGAAAACACAATTGTTATATTATTTTGTTAAAGCTTCAGTATGTAGCTTTTTTTATGAACATATTTCTTCACTCTGTCACTACCTCCTGACAGACTGATGTTAGCCAGGTAATCTCTGAAAAAAAATTAAAAAAAATATTGTCCCCTTGCTTCTCCAGGTGGTAAATAAGCATTTCTAAAAAGAAAAGGTGACCCGCCATTTTCCAGCCAATAAAAACAGAGTTTGTAACCAGCCAATAAAAACAGAGCTTGAATTTGAATCAGCCAATAAAAACAGAGCTTGAATTTGAAATTCAACAGACCACAAGGGGGCAGAGCCACATATGGCTCTGAGGGGGAGGGATCAGAATGCTTTGCCTGTTGAAAATATTTCTAAGTGCTGCAGTTCTACAGAAACTGCATACTGAACCTTTAACCTGTATTTTGTAATGAAGAAAAAACTTGAAGTACAGTATAGTATGTCAACCAGTCATGTTCTGTTGAGGTGCTGTAAGCATTTCTACTTAAAATTCGTAGATATATCTAAACTTAAACCAACCAAACAAACAATAGTTACTTTCCCTGGTAACTAATTACTTTTATAGGTGAGTAATTCAGTTACTAACTCAGTTACTTTTTGGGCGAAGTAACTAGTAACTATAATTAATTACTTTTTTGAAGTAACATTCCCAACACTGGTCATTTGAGCAACAGCAGGGCGGAGCGTTTACGGGACAAATTGAGGTCGCTGATTGGTCATTTGCTGACACGCCTACTGAATTGATTGACAGGTCGGGTGGGGAAAAAAGGCACTTCACACAGCATCTGTTCTGGGTTTATATGTTATTAAAAAGTTATAAAAAATAAAATAAAAACAGGGAGCGCTGATCCAGCACACCAGAACACCAGGAAATATGCAGAACCTCGCGCAGCCACGTTGGATATGAGTTTAGTTCGCTCGTGACAAATTCATTCATTTCCTCATCATTTCAGTCATGGAGTCAGCGGAGGAGGAAGCGATCACTTGACTTTTGGCAAAAAAACAAAAGAAAAGGCCAGATCAGGGATGAAGAAGGGGAATTTAATACATTTGTGTCTCATACAAAACAGTCCGGCGCCGGGCAGTTTATTGTGTGACAACGCGCTTGCGTACGCGGTCGTAAAATTTGAGCTCGGCGCGTACATGCCCTGTGGGGCTACGCTTGTGCCTCTGCGTACGTACGGCGTACAGCGGCGTACTGCCGTGCGCAGAGCTATACCGGGGCCTTTAATGAGTCGCAGAGGCTCAATGGGACTAACCTGTATAAATAAAGGTTGAATGAATGCTGATTATTTCATACGGCTGTATTCATTCATTCGTACTCATCCACCCACAAAGAGTCATGTTCGTGTTGTTGTTGTTTGGTGTATTGTTTTGCACTATTAGTGACTGGCATGTGTCTTGGATCTTTTAGCTTACCGTTTGGCATATGTCTTAGTTAATATTATAGATCCTTGTTTACTGTTTCTTTTTGCACTTTGTATTTTTGCTATTGTTGGATGTAATTGTATACGATTTCATTCCACCTCATGTACCACATGTGATATGAATGAAAATAAAGAGCCTTGATCTTGACTTTTTAGTAGAAGCAGCATTGCCTCAAATAAGAATACTGTATACTTTAACAAGTGGATTCTTAATACAGTAGGTCTTAATAAGAGCAAATTGAGCAATAATAACTTTGATATGTAAAAAAAAAAAAAAACAGCACATGGCATGATTACAGTGTTATTCATTTAACAAATTCTAAAATGCACAAGTAGTGTGTGTGGGAAAAATATAGAATGAGAATGTAGAAGTCACTGTTGTGGTAACACATAAAGCAATGAGCTCTTGTATGGTCTTATCAGTTTTTGATAGAAAATTTGTTCATTCTTCTTTACAAAGTTGCCCCTGCTCATTTTGGTTTATAGGCATTCATTTATGTTTAGACTAGGGGTTCACCAATTAAAGTTTTCTGGCCGATCATCGATTTAAAAAAAGTCTGACCTGCTGATTCCGATTTTGGCTGATACCGATTTTGTTTTGTAAGTGACACTGTCAGGTGTTATAAGGTTACAATGCACCTTCAATTTTCCAATCTTATTTTATTGAAAAACATAGCCTTGAACATTAGAAACAATATAAACTTGTTTTAACTGGCCATGAGGTAGCTTTCTGAAATATAAATTTAAGTTTAGACAGTTGTTAAAACTACAAAAGAATCTGTAAAATTGCTTTCTCATGCAAGTAGCAGCCCATCTCCAATTTCCCAAAATTAAGGCACCCCTAGTTTAGACTTTAGGCTTTCTCCTAACAAACGTAACAAGCAAAACATCACTGCTCAAGATTTTTCTAATTGTGCTGTTAGAAAAGGATTATTCATCAAGATAACTGAGGGTTATATGTCTAAAATGTAGGTCTTTTTTTAGTTTTGTTAGCGTTGCCCTATCTCACCTAGCTCTTGGGAAAGTTGGCAACTCAAATTTAGTTGGAAATGCCCATTTAACTAGGTCTGCACCAGTTTGATTGTCCAATGATTAAAATCAGCCAGTTTTCAGCTTGGCTGACTTAAAAGGTAACTAACTAATGCAAGCCCACAAATCTCTTTTTAGATTTTACTTACGGTACCGTCATTTGTTTTCCACATTTATGCACCAAAGCCATTTTCAGTCTTCAAATATGTAGTTTTTAGGCAAGGAAAAAAAGGTTAAAAACATCAAATAAATACAATCTGTCTTATAAAGAGTACACTGTAATTTTTGAAAGTGACTTTTTTGCATTTGTGCGAATACCTCTGTCTAATAACATGGAAACATTTATTTGTAGAATCCCAGGGGCACAGAAAAAGCTCTATAACCTTGTGTAGGTTTGAAAGTAGTTGATTTTTTATTTATTTGAAAAAAATACATGTATCATTATACAATTAACAGTACAGTTAAAAAAGAAAAACAATTACACTAGAAAATAAAAAAGGCAACCTAAGTTAATAATAATAGTTCTTTGAAATGAATAAAATTGGTCAAGATGGAAATGGATAAATTACCGTACCAATTTGCCAAATGCCCTTCAAAGACCACAGCTACTATCTTTCTCCTTGACATTATTACTGCTTTTATAACATTGAATGGTGTAAATAACTAATATGTGCTCCTAATCAAATATATTACACTGAAGACAAGTTAGTGTGAGCCTCTCTTTAAAAAGCAGATATTTTGGTGGTTTACTTGTGTAGAAAATACACTTCCTTGACACTGTGTCAAGGAAGAAATACGTCAACACTGGTTCTGATACATTTTCTGATTTTCTCAATTACTTCAGTATTCTTTTTTGTTTGTTTTTTACTCAATTGTTTCAATCTTTTACAATTGGAAAAATATTTTAAAGATCTGAAAAAGTATTTATTGTTAGTCTAGGGATAGCAGAAATTATGTTTGTGCCTAATAATTTATGACATAAAAATGTAGAACTTGGGTACTTTCTGATTAAATCGCTGCATTTTAGAATACAGTGTTGAAATGCACAGAGTTGGAAAGCTACCGTTTTGTTTTGTTTTAGGTTTGTTCTGATCACACCACTCATAAAGTGGTAACAGATAGAGGTGCACCGATTGCAGTTTTTTGGCCGATCATTGATTTCTAAAAAGTCTGACCTGCCGATTCCGATTTTGGTGTTTTATAAGCAACACTGTTAGATGTTGTAAGGTCGCAATGCACCTTCAAATTTCAATCTTATTTTGTTGAAAAACAGACCCTTGAACAATATTCTAGAAACAATAAAAACTTGTTTTAACTGCTCACAAGATAGTGCTCTGAAATATAAATGAAGTTTAGACAATTGTTGTTAAAACTAAAAAAACAATCAATATATTCTGAATTTTATGTTGCTATTAGTTGTTAAATCACATCCTGTAGTAGATTATGAATCGCACGTTGTGTGCTTGGTGTTAAGTGCAATGTTTTGTTTTGTTCTTTAAAACGGGGGTTAAATACTAATGTTTTGCAATGGAAACTTCACTTTCTAGGGAATGGCATCTGTGGGTGGAACCAAGAAGTACCACTATGGCCCAATCCCCGGAGTTCCTGTCGGCTCCATGTGGAAATTCAGAGTGCAGGTCTGTCTAACTAGGTCTGAATGAGAAAACAAACAAACGAAACAAGTGTGTACAATAATACATGTTGATGTAATCAATTATACAATTATAACTATTTAGACTGTTTGTTAAAATGATAGAACATTTGTTACACTTTATAACATAGATGTTATTTTAAACTTGAAATTAAAGGGTCCCGCCCAATAGTTAAGGTAACTGACACTGGAGAATTAACACAAGCTATAAAAACTGTTGTTATTTTGATTAAGTAAATGTTAAACTTCCCAATTTTTTTCTAGGTTAGTGAATCTGGTGTTCATCGGCCTTATGTTGCTGGAATTCATGGCCGAAGCAACGATGGTGCCTACTCCTTAGTCTTGGCAGGAGGTTATGAAGATTACGTGGTATGCATTTTTTTTTTCTGTATATTTAACAATAACATAAATGCTGAGGATAACTTTTTAAAGAAATGTTGCATTTTGTTTTATGTTCAGTTAATCAGTTAAAGTGTTATATTTTAATATAGAACTAGAACTTTCTACATGGTTTTGTGTGTCTTTCTCTACAGGATGATGGTGACGAGTTCACCTATACTGGACCAGGAAAATGGTATCTGGCTGGAAATAAGAGAAGAGCTAAGCGGTCCTGTGCAACTCTGACCCACATGAACCGGTATGACTAAAACAAACATAATGTTAATTTAATTTTTTTCTTGTTATTGTCTAGGACTACTTTTTCCTTTTTTTTTCTCCCCCCCCTTTAATATGCATTTGTTTTTGTTCATTAGGGCACTGGCTCTCAACTGCCATGCTCCTGTAAATAGAGCAGAGGCCAAAAACTGGAGAGAGGGCAAACCAGTCCGAGTTGTGCGTAACTACAAAGGACGAAAGCACAGTAAATACTGCCCTGAGGAAGGAAACCGATATGATGGAATATACAAGGTACGAGGGAACATGGGAGGTGCTCCAGTGTTTGGTGGGTTAGATATAATTTGAAACAAGTGTAGCATTAAACACACTTGATTTTCTTTTCTGGCAAATTGTGGGACCTAACTGTTTGAGTAATAACCTTTATTTTTTTTTTTATTTGTTGTGTTTTTCACAGGTGGTGAAGTACTGGCCAGACGAAGGGAAGTCTGGATTCTTGGTCTGGCGGTATCTTCTGAAGCGTGATGACGATGAGCCGGCTCCATGGACCAGAGAAGGCGAGGAGCGCATCAAGAAACTTGGGCTCACCATGCAGGTAAAGATCACAATTTGCATTTGTTTTGTTGTTTAAAGGGTTAAAGTTTTATTGTTTCATGTACTTACTACATCATAGTAAAGTTTAAAAAAAAAAAACACTTTGATACTCCTTTGCATGTTCGAGCTGTTGTAAATAATTATGTTGACTTTTTGTAGTATCCGGCTGGTTATCAGGAGAAGAAGAAGGAGAACAAAAATGAGGTCGAGGAGGAAGCGACACCCAGCAAGGCGAAGAGGAAGAGAAATTCTCAGAGCAGCGGTATGTTCTTTCAGACTTTGGGCCCTTTGCTTGTGTTTTTATACTATGTATTTATTTATTTATTTATTTTCCTGTGTGTGTGTTTTTTTGTAAGTAAAAAAAAAAGAAGCATTTATGCAGTGAGTATTTTCAGGGTATCCGCGGGGTTGTAAAAGGTATTAAAAGGTAGTAAATGAAATTAACACAAATTAAGGCCACTAAAAAGTATTAAAAGGTAATAAACGTCATCTGACGAGGTATTAATTTTTTTAAACCTACACAACTATATTTTTCTTGTTCTGTCGTCTAAAAAAAGGTCTGTGAATTTATTTATCTTTTCTAATTTTATGTTCCAAGTAGGACCTTAGCTAAAACAAAGACGTCATATCGTCAGTCAGTGTGCGCGCGCACCTACAGCTGGTATCATGTCTGTAAAAAGAAACAGGAAAGGATCACGGCTTTATCCTCCGACATTTAACAAGAAATGTACCTAAACAATTGTTTGTTAGCTCGAAATTATAGCAAAAGGGGTGTCTCAGTCTAACGTTTTCTTAATAAATGTACTTTAATGGTTAAATCGGCTTTATTTAAAAAAAAAAAAAAAAAAAGTGTCGCTGCCTGTGTGCTCCGTGATCGCTCAGCTGTGAAAACAGGAAAAAGGAGCGCGGCTCGTTTCGCCGTCATTTAACAAGAAAATTACCTAAACAATTATTTGTTAGCTCGAAATTATAGCAGAGGTGTTTTTCTGTCCATCATTTTCTTAATAAATGCACTTTAATGGTCAAATTAGCTGCATTTCGCCACCGTGGTGCAGCTTGCTGCTGGGTTGAAGGTTCAAGCAGAGAGGTGGGGAGAGTATGGCAGGCCGATTGGGTCATTAATAGCTAGTGAAGATTCTCAGTCATCCAGGACATGGTGAATTCTAAAAAGTGCAATAAAAAAAACAAAGTATAGTATAATAGTATAATAAATAGTATAATAAATAAAGTCCAGTTGTTTTTGTCTTGAACTTTTTTTAATTTGTCATTATAGGCACGTTTACCTATTACATGATACAACAGCATGCCATACAACATTACTACAATAGATATCATGAACTGTTTTTTTTTTCTTTTCAGTCAGAATGAATGAAACTGTCATATTTATATATAGCACTTTGAGATTTTCATTAATGAAAAGTGCGTTATAAATTGAATTCATTATTATTATTATTATTATTATTATATTTCAGTCAAATGGTTTATAAATATGGGAAAAAATCTATAAATATGTCACTTCATCCTATAAGTTGCAAGGCATGTAAATTATGCAAAAAACTGCAACTTACAGGATGAAAAATACAGTAGTTATTATTTTTCTACCTCTCTTTTTGAATTATGCATGTGTTCAGTGTTGAATTATTTTAACTAAACTGTTCTGTTTTCAAGTTTACAGTTTTTTGTTTGCCATTAGAGATATGTTATGTGTGGTGTGGTGATATGTCCCAGCTGTTCATGACATGTGGGAACAATTAAACTTTTTCTCTTGGGTTAGATTTAAATAACAAGTAGGTCAGTGCTTTTATTGAGGCAAGAAGCAAATTGATGTATCCAGTAATTGTTATAAAACTACATTTACTACCAAAGTTTAGGAAGAAAATGACAGTAATCTATCACTTTACAATTAGTTGCTCTAAACTGAAGTAAAACAGGTTGCCGCTACGGTTACAGCTCGGTGCCTTGATGGTATTAAAAAATATTTTGATGGTATTAAAAAAGGTATTAAAAGGTATTAAATTCAACTCTGGAATTTCTGCATATACCCTGATTTTGTATTTGGTAGCAAATGGAAGAAAGGCGTCCACGAGGCATCCTAACCAGATGCCCGAGCCACCTCAACTGGCTCCTGTCGATGTGGAGAAGCAGCGGCTCTACTCTGAGTCCCTCCCGGATGACCGAGCTTCTCACCCTATCTCTAAGGGAGAGTCCAGACACCCTGTGGAGAAAACTCATTTCAGCCGCTTGTATCCGAGATCTCGTTCTTTCAGTCGCAACCCAAAGCTCATGACCATAGATGAGGGTGGGAACGTAAATCAAACGGTAAATTGAGAGCTTTGCCTTTTGACTCAGCTCTCTCTTCACCACGACAGACCGGCAAAGCGCCCGCTTCACTGCCGACTCTGCACCATATCCGCCTATCGATCTCACGCTCTATTTTTTCCTCATTCGTGAACAAAACCCCGAGATACTTAAACTCCTCCATAGGGCTGGGCCATATCATATTGTTCACGATAATACCGGTAAAAGTAGCTTGCCCGGGCAAAAAAAATGATATCATCATGATATACTAATTTCATGACGCAATACTTCTGGGCGCCCCGTGCCGAACGACCAAACTGAACTGCTCACCTCCCCTCCACCTGTCTGTACTGGTGTAATGCTAATTAGTTGTGTGCAATACTAGCTAGGTAAAATGCTAAAAACAAACAACGCATCTCAGATTCTCTCCATCCAGCTCTAAACCGCAGTTACAGAAAGCTCAACTGTCGCTCCCTCCACTCCGCTCTGAGCTGCCGGTGAAGGCTGCGTCTCCCCCGCTCTAAACTGTTGGTACAAACACGCACAGCTCAACTGTCTCTTGAGTTCCACAGTCGGTCCACGGACCAAGAGGCAGGTGATCAGAGACAGATCAGTCAGATAAATGAATAGTTCCTGCAGGAACAGAGGAAGCTGAAACACTAAAATGCTTCAGGGTCAGCTGGACGCCTTGTCACAAGTTCTGGAAGTTATAGCTCATTTAAAGGCAACATATTTTTTGGGCAGCACGGTGGCACAACTGGTAGAGCTGCTGGTTGCTCAAATCCCGGCCCGGGGGCCTTTCTGGGTGGAGTTTGCATGTTCTCTCCGTGCATGCGTGGGTTTTCTCCGGGTGCTCCGGTTTCCTCCCACAGTCCAAAAACATGCATGTTAGGCTGATTGGTGACTCTAAATTGACCCTGGGTGTGAGTGAGACCGGTCCCTCTTGTAAATGAGTCCCCGTGGCTCAACGAGGCTAGCTTGTATAAATAATGGTTGAATGAAAAAAAAAAATAATAATAATTTTGCTGTAGGTTACATTAATGCTCAACAGATCTTAAGCTTAATTTTATTTAGTTATTTTGGGAAATTTTACCTGCACTTTAGTTTTTGTGGTGGTTTTTATTGATCTATATTTTGTGTAGACTTTTTCAATCTAAATAACAGAAGGATCTTTTAAAAAAATATATACTTGGAGACTGAATACTTTAGTAAATAAAGTAATTTCAGTAAAATTATTATTTTAATTATTAAAAATAATTTGTTTTTTAAATTTTCATATAATACTGCAACGCAACATGTTAAGTTAGTTTTGTCAAATAAATAACTATGATTTCATATATATAATTTAAATTTTATTTTTCTCAGAATCTTCCAAGAGCTCACCAACCAACTCTCCTAAGAAAGTCAAAGTGGAGGCGTACGAGCTTACACCGGAGCAGAAAACACTAATCAAGAGCGACAAACAAAACAAGAAGCTGTGGGATGAAGCCATGGAGTCACAGGCACTTGGACCGGTGAGGATGCTTTTTTAAAATTATCAATTTAATTGGTTTATTTTTCAAGGTTTTAATTATTCTGCCCCCTAACACTGAACCCTGTTAGTACTAAAGTCTGATTTTGTTTTACACATTTTCCACATTAATGCGCAGTAGCATTGTTTTATTTAGAGAACAACAGTTGGTTTGTCAGAGTTCAAGCTGGAAGCTGCTGTAGAAATGAAGTAAAGGCAGTGGCAGGAAGAATCTTGAAATTAAACTAGGGTTTTGGCCAATTAAGTCTCATTTTGTATGTTGAATGTGTGTTTTTGCTCTGTGCTGTAGAGTAAATCAGACCAGAACATAGTTAAATCTGCTCAGTACTTTGGATTGTGACATTAATTAACATTATTATTTGTTTTACTGACATTTAATTCTGTTGCTCCTTGTAGCACTTTGAGATTTTCATTAATGAAAAGTGCGTTATAAATTGAATTCATTATTATTATTATTATTATTAATGAAATATGTACTGTATAATAAAATGTTGTGGCATTGAAAATATGTCCTGCACTTTAGTTTAATCACAGGCTGACGCAGCAAATTGCTGCGGTAAATGAGATAAATTTGTAACTAGAAAAGACACCCTAAAATGTTCTCAGGTAATCTTTAGCTTCAATTATAACACATATTTGTTTTAGCAAAGTAAAAAAAAATAATGGTGTTGACATTGTTTGTACTTATCCTTTTTTCTTTCTTGATAATGATTCACTTTGTTTTCAGTTTTAATAAATATGTTAAACTGCTTTTAGTTAAAAAGAACTAATGTATTTAGTCACTTTTCATTCATTCATTCAACCTTTATTTAGGCTGGTTAATCCCATTGAGCCTCGAGGACTCATTTACAAGAGAGACCACTTATTCGCTTGCTTAATACGGGCCAATACTGTAATGTCATTGTTGTAAAATAAATTAACACTTTCCACAAACACAAGATATGTCTTTAGACATGATTTTTAAGGAATGAGCAGCTGCTTACAGCCTCATTTTGCAATAAGCAATTTATTTCAGATTGAAACTTGCATATCTGCAGTATTTTTCCAATGCAAGCATCTTATCAAGTTACTTTATAATGGATTACTTTATTTTTTTAATTTAATTAAAAAAAAAAAATTTGTTAAAGAAAGCCAGTGGCAGTGGGGGGCAGCTGTGCCTGAGTGGTTAGAGCAGTTGTCCTCCAATGGGAGAGTTTGGGGTTCAATTCCACCAGCAGTCACATGCTGAAGTGTCCCTGGGCAAGACACTGAACTCCTCATTGCCTCTGATGTGTGTCCCATCGGTGTATGAATGTGATCTAAAGCACTGATTAGTCTACAGATTCAGATTAGCTCTGTATATCTATAGTAGAGTGCTGTATGAATGGGTAATTGAGGGCACAGATTGTCTTGTAAAGCGCTTTGAGTGTCTTGACTAGATAGAAAGGTGCTATATAAGTACAGTTACAAGGAAATCTAAGGTCTTTGTTGACTTTGTCTTAACTAGATTTATTGGTTTGCGTATAAAAGTATGGATTAAAAAGTTTATTTTGGGATTAAAGATGTACTGTATTCTTCATTGGATTCTATGTTTTACTGGCATGGTACAGGTAGTCCCCGAATTACGAGCGCTCTGATCTACGAGGTTCCAGACTTACGAGCTGGCGAATTTTTGGAAAAAACGCAAAAAATACTGAGTTTTCATGTGTTTTTTCACCACAGTTAGTTAGCTAAACATATGGACACACGTTTCCGATCATTTTTATGCACTCATAAGCAGTTTTTTGATGAAAAACGAGTGTTTGTAGTCGCGCTAGCGAAACCGTTCCAATTTACGAGCGAAATTCCGGACTTACGAGAGACATGGCAACCGTTCCAAATTACGAGATTTCCGGTTTACGAGCGCCTCGTTGTAACGGATCTCGCTCGTAAATCGGGGACTACCTGTACTTTCTTTTGTTCTTTTTTCTTTACTGCACTATACCTTTGAAATGGTCTTTAAAAGATTAGCATTTCTTTAAATAACACAATGGACATGCAAGGTCATTTTAACACTCAAGTCTTAAAAACTTGTCAACTTTAAAAAAAAAAAATGAACAAATGACTTCTTTATTGACAGGTTTTAATAATTTGGTTTTATTCCTACAGAAATTCTTGAGCAAAGTTGAAGAAGTTTTCCTCTGCATTTGCTGCCAAAAATTAGTGTTTCAGCCCATCACCACAGAATGTCAACACAACGTCTGCAGGGTAAGAAACTAAAATTCTGTTAGATTAATAAGGCAAGGTTTTCCTCTCAATTTATTAGAAATTATGCAAATCGTCATGAAAATCATTTCTACACAGTGCATTACTTGTGGAGACTGTTAATGTCTGATTGTTCTTTTTTTAGGAATAAGTGCAAAATAGGGTTTAATTATAAAAATATTTACTTTTAAGCACGCAGTGGAGCTGGTGTGGTGATAAAGCATTATTAACATGCAAGTTTGTAAGGAAGACAAACACGACACGTTGGTTGCTCTTTTCTCAAATTTTCATTTTGCAAAGCAGTTCCTGTTCATTTTTGTTTAACTATAGAAATGTTGCTAAAAAAAGTTTTTACAATACCAGCTTCTTGAGCAAATGATTTGCTCACATTTACCAACATTCATTCATTCAACCTTTATTTATACAGGCTAGCCTCGTTGAGTCACGGGGACTCATTTACAAGAGGGACCTGTCTCACTCACACCAAACAACCATCCACTCTCTCACTCACACCTAGGGTCAATTTAGAGTCACCAATCAGCCTAACATGCATGTTTTTTGGTCTGTGGGAGGAAACCGGAGTACCCGGAGGAAACCCACGCATGCACGGGGAGAACATGCAAACTCCACCCAGAAAGGCCCCCGGACCGGGATTTGAACCGGCAACCTTCTCGCTGAGAGGCAGCAGCTCTACCAGTTGTGCCACCGTGCTGCCAAACATGGAACATTACACAAAGAAGTGAAGTCTATTTGTTGAGCCTTTGTGAGCTGGAAGAAATGAAAGTCAAGCAAAAATGAAGCATGTCAGACAAAAGAATGAAAATTGCACCAAGTCATAATTTTAAGAAGACTGCAATGTATTAAAATATTTTTTCTTTGAAATTTTTTTTAAAAAATTCTTAAAATCCAAGGATTTATTTTAATTTTAAAACAGTAGGCTGCATTGCCTGGATGGGGAAAAATCATGAATTACAAACACCAAAGTTCATGCTTAATAAGTTCATGCTTAATAATCCAGGTATAAAATCCAACAATGTTCAGTCAGGTCATCTGGACGTTTTATTTTTATTTTCCTGAGATGTTTCATCCTTCATCCAAAGGACTTCTTCAATCTGAGTAGCCAAACGTAACTGATTCTCACAAACATACAAGCATTCTTCATAGTAGAGAAAAAACAGTTTAGAGTACAGTATGCTGTTTGTGGGAATCAGTTTTGTTTGATGGCTCCTCGGATTGATGAAGGACGAAACATCTCTGCAAAAAAAAACCGTCCACCTGAATAGTAAAATTTAAGCAATAATCCAGAACTCATTGGTTATGGTTCCTTTTGACTGTTTAATCCAAAGACAACTACTGTATATGCAAGTTGGGCTAACTTCATCTGCATTAAACAAATTCAGCCTCTGGTATGAAATATAATTGGTTGCTCTTATTTTAACTTCTTCACTTTTTTGCCATTCTAAACTCAAGTTCTAAAACTGCACATCTTCATTGCAATTATGTGCAGCTGTGTTGACTGCATCCTTTAAAGATCCACTGACATAATTTTTCTACTTTGCATAAAATGTTAAAAGATATATATCTTGTATCATTCAACTACCGTATTTGTCGGACTATAGGGCGCACCGGAATATAGGTCGCATTGTCCAATTATTGCCAAAAAATTGGAAAAATCCATAAACAGGTCGCACTGGAATATAGGTCGCACCTACGTCACAGCCGACGTAACGCGTCATCCACCGCTGACGTGACGCGTCACCGCTGAGACAACCCGGAAATATGGACCGAGTGTTTAGCTCTGCTGCAAATGTCTGCCACAGGAGCACAGCAAGGCTTTTAAGAAGATTAACACGGTAAAAACAATTATTTGTTTGCTAAAAATTATAGCTGACATTATAGCACAAGGGTTAGTGGTTTATTAGCTGAGTGGTTTATTAGCTATTTGCTAAAATATACGAAGCTAACTCGACACAGTTGCGTCTCTTAAAAAATGAATAAAAAAACGAATTTGATCTCAAATGTCTTATACAGGGCATCAGTTTGTAAATAAAACCCATATATGGTAATTACACTCTGGCAGCAGAAAAAATATCCACAGAGTGGTTTCTGAGCTATAACGTAAACAGAAATAAAACTAAGAAAGACCTAGCTAACCGCTAATAAAAGATCGTTTTTTTTTAAATCTCAAACATCTCATAAAGCTACCATACTCACTTGTAAATGTCCATACAATGATTACATTCTGTAAGTTTCAGAAAAATCCACCGAGTGGTTCTTGACTTATCTTGTAGACAAACAGCTAACAAACACAGAGCTAACAGAAGTTACATCCAGACCAGGATGCCGGGCAGCGACACAGTCAGTCCGAGCAGAGGCTTTTTTTTTTCCGGACACATGAGCTGGAAACGGTCGGACTTTCTGGAAGTGTCCCCTAGCGGACAAAAGTGGTATTGCACCATTTTCTGCCAAAATGATAAACGGTCACATCTGAGCCAAAAATTGGCCTAAAAATATGGGAAAAAAATCCATAAATAGGTCTCACCTGACTATAGGTCGCAGGCCATGAAAAAAATTATAAAAAGCTGCGACCTATAGTCCGAAGAATGCGGTATGTTCGTTTTTGCAAACAAAATGATAAATAATGAAAATTCCTTTAAAAGTGAGTTTAAAATTAAAAAACGTGTTTTTTCACGGGACGTTCGACTACACGTGAATGCAACATCTGTGACGTAGGGAGAAGCTTCAGTCTGTGTCTGCTAGGATAACTCATAACGCATTCTCTGGCAGATCGCCTTTTTTTTTGTATAACTTGAAAAATGCCGGTACGTTGTGTCACATTTGGGTGTTCTAATATCATCAGTGAACAAGTGAGCCTTTTCACTTTCCCAAAAGATGTAAACCTTCGTCAAGTATGGAATAAATAAAGCTGCCCCCCCCTCGGAGCTCCCTCGCTTCCTGAAAAGGTAAGACTAAAAAAAAATACAGGAGCAGACCTAAATTAGAACCTGCTGTTTCTTGTTCATCTAACTTTCTGCTTCCCAAACTGAAGACAAATAGCTCAAATCTTCACTTAGATTGCTAAATTCGTCGTTTTATTTCTTGTCCGCCATGAATATGTAAAAGGGGCGTTCTAAAGACGTTCTCCTCCCTACGTCACAGATGTTGCATTCGCGTGTAGTCGGACGTCCCGTGAAGAAACACGGTTTTTAATTTTAAACTCACTTTGAAAGGAATTTTCATTAATTTATCATTTTGTTTGCAAAAACGAACATAGTTGAATGATCCATCCATCCATCCATCCATCCATCCATCTTCTTCCGCTTATCCGGGGTCGGGTCGCGGGGGTAGCAGCCTAAGTAGGGAGGCCCAGACTTCCCTCTCCCCAGCCACTTGGAGCAGCTCCTCCGGGGGAATCCCAAGGCGTTCCCAGGCCAGCCGAGAAACATAGTCCCTCCAGCGCGTCCTGGGTCTTCCTCTGGGTCTCCTCCCGGTGGGACGTGCCCGGAACACCTCACCAGGGAGGCGTCCAGGAGGCATCCTAACCAGATGCCCGAGCCACCTCAACTGGCTCCTCTCGATGTGGAGAAGCAGCGGCTCTACTCCGAGTCCCTCCCGGATGACTGAGCTTCTCACCCTATCTCTAAGGGAGAGTCCAGCCACCCTGCGGAGAAAACTCATTTCAGCCGCTTGTATCCGAGATCTTGTTCTTTCGGTCATAACCCAAAGCTCATGACCATAGATGAGGGTGGGAACGTAGATCGATCGGTAAATTGAGAGCTTTGCCTTTTGACTCAGCTCTCTCTTCACCACGACAGACCGGTACAGCGCCCGCTTCACTGTGGACGCTGCACCTATCCGCCTATCGATCTCACGCCCCAGTTTTCCCTCATTCGTGAACAAGATCCCGAGATACTTAAACTCCTCCACTTGGGGCAGGACCTCCTCCCCGACCCGGAGAGGGCATGCTACCCTTTTCCGGCTCAAGACCATGGCCTCGGATTTGGAGGAACTGATCCTCATCCCGGCCGCATCGCATTCAGCTGCAAACCGCTCCAGCGAAAGCTGTAGATCACGAGCTGATGAAGCCAATAGGACCACATCATCTGCAAAAAACAGAGAAG
>JBBPBX010000217.1:127390-144120 GCA_038048925.1 Garcialebias charrua | reverse complement strand
TATATATATATATCATATATATATACAGTACATACATATATATATATATACATATATATATATATTTTTTTAACAAGTTAAAACAAAGATGTCAAAGTAGCAAAACAGACAGATTATAAGGCAGATGTAGAAAATCAAAAACAGGAACATGTCTGCATTGGTTTTTGCCAGGATTCCAACAGATTCTTAAAGCCATTTAGAGAGGTCAAGGTCGAGAGCTTCAGATCTTTTTGTAAGATATTCCAGGAAGCAGGAGCAGAGTAGGAGAAGGCCCTTTTGCCAAGTTCAGTCCTCACTGACGGAACACTGCAGGTAATCATGTCCTGAGAGCGCACGCTGTAGCTGCACTCACGCAGAGACATGTAGGAGGAGATGTATGAAGGCAACAATGAAAATATTTTATGCTACTTATGACTTTGTAGAAAATGTGTTAAACTCACCCAACTCCCTCCCGGTTAAAGGGATTTTAACACACGTATGAAACTTGTAGCAAATAGTAGTTGAAAACTTTTTCAATATACATTTTTGCACATTAAGCTTCTTCACCGTTTTTTTTCCCCATATTATTTTGCCTAAAATATATATGTACATCAAAAATGATTATTAAATGTAAATATCAAAAAAACGCAGAAAGGTTTAACAGTTCATTCTTCATACCGGAATTTGACAAAGGTTTGAAATATTGTCTATTTAACTTTGAAAAGAAATTTAATGTATGAGACAATGAAACAGAAACAGTTATATTGAACGCCTTTTTTGATTTTATCATGTCCTGGACGACTGAGAATCTTCACCAGCAAACAGTTATATTGTAGTCTGGAATTAGAATTAAAGATAGAAATCAGGCACAGAAATCTATAAAGTGTGATTTGGGGTCAGCTAGGTGAAAACATCCGTTGGCCATCTGGTGGGTGAAAAATATTTTCTAACTTGTAAATAACAACTGACAGATGGCTCATGGAAGTTGTAGAAATATCTGAAGTTAAAAGTGAGTAAAACTCAACCAAATTAGGGGTTTCAATGATTAATGCTAATCTTTAGAAATCAATATAACCAATGGCTGATTTGTGAAACTAATTTGATTGTGTTTTTGGCCCATAACATGCTAGTTATTAAACAAAGAGAAAGAAAAGAAAAGTGATGACATGACACTTAGAGCTGGGCTTGCTGCTGATCAGTACTTGGGCTGCAATTTCTGCAATAAAATTCATATTTTCTCTCCATAAGTTACATGTGTCTCCAGTTAATTAATATATTAGGCTATTAAAGAAAAAATATTGTCATTCCCTTTGTGTTATTTAGTCCAGGGGTTCCCAAACTTTTCCATGCCATGGTCCCCCAAACAGCATTAGCTTCTGGCCGAGGCCCTGCTCACAAACCCACAAACAATGCTACAAAATATGTAAAGAAACATCAACTTTAAGAATGTTTTCACTTTTATTCACTATATTCAATTAATTATTACAGCTGCTGAGCATAAAAATGTTAACTACCATGTTTTAAACACTGTATTATATTCCTACTAGGAAAAAAAAAAAACTTTCCAACAAACTGTTGGCCAGAAGGCCAAAATAAAATAAATCTAACCTCGCTCTCAAGTGTGTTTATCTGGAAAGGACAGATACAGATTGTCCTAGTTGGCAATTTTTATTATTGCTATTTTTTTATATTTGCTTTACTGTAGTGCCCCCCCGGTGCCGTGGCCCCCACTTTGAAAAACACTGGTTTGGTCAACTCGTAGCGTAACATTCTTGTCACCTTCCTTCAGGGTCTGCAGATGTTGTACAGAAAAACCACTGCTGCCATGAAAGGCAACCCTGTTGAGAAAAGAGAGTAAATGTAGTAATAATGTGGTGCCCACAGATGTGCCTGCCATGTCTTACTAATGTTATTATATTATTTAAATCATCTACATTAATCAATCAATCAGTCTATAGGTCTGAGTCACTACTCAGAAGACTCAAAGAAATTCAATTAGCAAATCATCCATGATAAATGTAAAAGTTAGCTTTTTTCATAAATAACTTTTTTATTTTTTTTTATTTTTTTCATCACGATCACAAAACAGCTGATCAGAATTCTGCACAAAGATTGTTAGATTATTTGTTACATTTTGTCATTTTGAGAATTAAAACAAAAGGTGAAAGAGAAATGTATTTCACATCACAGCCTTGGCTCCGAACATTCATTTTAATTGCATGTCTTTCGTTTTTCACCGAGCCAACAGCCGGTAGAAGTTTGACATTTGACTAAAATCACACAAAATCTATTTAGTCATGCTTCATTAAACTTGGTAGAGAGCTGGAGAGTGTTGGGAATCGTCAGATTTTGCTTTGTGTGTTAGCATAATGTACGAGCAGAACCAGAAGCAGGTCAAGAAAGGGCTGAACCGGAAAATATCAAATTGGTAATTCATGTTGGTGATGAATAAGTGATCCGCTCCAGACTTGGGGTGCATGCTTAAAGGCATGAGGCATATGGAGAATGAGGAGGGGCGCAGATGCCCCTCAAGGCCAGAGGGCAAACTTAAGAAGGAGGAAAAAGTAAAGGCATGGTGGTCGAGACAAGGGAGGTAGAATATGAGGCAAAGACAAATGACAGTTCTTTGATTGTGGTGTTCAAAATGAATTCTCAAACGCAGCCTCACCAGTTCAGGGTCTCGCAGACGTCATGGAGGAGGTCAGCCTTGGACTTTCTGATCCAGCCCAACTCTGACCTCCACAAGAAGGAAGAAGCTCAAAGAGGGAAAAGTTCTCTGCTTTCAAAAGAATATCTTTTTTTGGGTTGGGACAACAAACACGCACATATATATTAACATTTCCAAATAAAAAAAATAAAATATAAATAAATAAATCTCTACCAGGGCTGTTCACACAGCTTCTCCTTTTGGCAGAGTCTGAGAGGAACTCAGCTCCATCTGCTGGTGGCTTTGTCATCAAGCTGCTCCACTCTGTCTGTAAACAAATCCATTCCCTAAAATCATTTTCTCCATCGTCGTTGCCAAGCCTGCTTCTCCCTCACTCTCTCTCTCTTTCCATTTAACACCTCTTCTAAGCCAAGAAACTAATCGGACTTGATTAGTTACAGTTTGCCAGTGCAGCAGTGTACTATCTTTTATCATCCATCAAGATGGAGGAAGGGAGTTTAGATGAAAATATGTTACCAGGCATTGCATAGATAGCTGACGCCTAAACAACTATTCAGCAAACTAAATCCAGGGGTAGGCTAATTAATATTTTTCATTTCATGTGGTTGTTAAAAGAGCATAAACCTTCCAAATGCATGCATTTCATTTGTCCTGGTTGATTTTAAAAGATGCTTAAACTTGATTTCCAGTCATATTTTATGTATTTTATGAAAGAAGCTTGCAAAAGATTATTATTTTTTTCATTTGTCATACTAGACAGTACAAAGTCTAAAACATCCTGGTTTTCAAAAGTAGGACAAGTCCCCAAATCACATTAATTATTAAAACGCAACACTGTTGCTTTCAGTGGAACCTCATTGGCTGACAATTAGAGATCATTTAAATAAAAACATTATTGCAGGTTTTTTTGTTGTTGTTTTTTTTGGTGGGGTATTTTGTTTGTTTTGTCCAAAAGTTGTAATGTTTGTATCAAAATATGACAAAAAATTAAATAAAATCAACAATCCTTCCTGGTATAGTACTGTGTGCAGCACTTTTAAATGTCTAAAACAGTTTTTAAGTTTTCATCTTTGTTTTATCTGGCAACATGTTACGCCAAATTTACACTACATGCGTTCCGGCTCCGCCCCTCTCCGGTCCGACCTCCGCAGCAAATACGCACCCATTATAATCAATGAGAGAGTTTACACTGGCTCCGCACGGCGGCGGCGAGCGGACGGCAGTCCGTCAAAATTAGAAATATTTCTATTTCTGCCGGACGCCGGAGCTGTGCCGGAGTCAACTTTTGAAGATTACGTCGCACCAACAGGAAAAGGAACGAGCACAACTTCCGTATTTACAAAATAAAATCACCACGGGCGGACTAATCCTAGCTCTATACGGATTTATTTGTACAAAAATGCTGTCAAACTATCATTTATGACTACGCCTACAAACGCAATACAATAAATAAATAAATAAATAAAGTATTTTATTCTGAAATGTAATACATCACTTCCTGTTGCTCAAACCATGTCCTGTCGCTCATTTACGAGAGAAGATCAAGGCAGCAGTCTCTACTGTTGTTCTCCTTCTTCCACCGAATGAATTGTTTTGTTCTGACTTACTTATTTATCACTTGATTTATCGCGCGATCTCGCAATTCCCGCGCATGCGTCTCGGAGCGGCGCATCCAGGCGGACCTGAGCGGAGCGGAGGTAGAGGAAACTGGACTCGCTCAGCTGCGACCTGTGGAGCGGGGCAGAGCCGGACCGCATATAGTGTAAATTTGGCGTAAGTGTCAGGATCTGTATTTTTATTAGTCTTGGTTTATATATTTTTTAAATATTACTTATACATAATGATATTCTTTATTGTGAGGGTTATTTTTGTAATTGTTGTCTTTAGGTTGTTCACTTGAGGCCATGTCTTTCAGTTCCTAAAGGCCAGTCTCTCCTCCCCAGGTCAGATCCTGCTCCTCAGTCCTGCCACATCACTTACACCTGCACCCTGTCTCGTTTGGCCCAAACTTTCATTCTTTCCTCAGCTCCCTTTTCCTCAACCTTATATGTTTATTTCTCACTACAAGTAATCGTTGGTTATAATGCCACAGTCTGGTTTCCTCCTTGTGTTCCTTGTGGTTTTTCCCTTAAGTAAGTTCCATCCATGGTTTTTCCCTTAAGTAAGTTCCATCCATCCATCCATCCATCCATCCATCCATTTTCGTCCACTTATCCAGGGTTGGGTCGCGGGGGTAGCAGCCTAAGTAGGGAGGCCCAGACTTCCCTCTCCCCAGCCACTTGAAGCAGCTCCTCTGGGGGAATCCCAAGGCGTTCCCAGGCCAGCCGAGAAACATAGTCCCTCCAGCGTGTCCTGGGTCTTCCTCTGGGTCTCCTCCCGGTGGGACATGCCCGGAACACCTCACCAGGGAGGCGTCCAGGAGGCATCCTAACCAGATGCCCGAGCCACCTCAACTGGCTCCTCTCGATGTGGAGAAGCAGCGGCTCTACTCCGAGTCCCTCCCGGATGACTGAGCTTCTCACCCTATCTCTAAGGGAGAGTCCAGACACCCTGCGGAGAAAACTCATTTCAGCCGCTTGTATCCGAGATCTCGTTCTTTCGGTCACAACCCAAAGCTCATGACCATAGATGAGGGTGGGAACGTAGATCGATCGGTAAATTGAGAGCTTTGCCTTTCGACTCAGCTCTCTCTTCACCACGACAGACCGGTACAGCGCCCGCTTCACTGCGGATGCTGCACCTATCCGCCTATCGATCTCACGCTCCAGTTTTCCCTCATTTGTGAACAAGACCCCGAGATACTTAAACTCCTCCACTTGGGGCAGGACCTCCTCCCCGACCCGGAGAGGGCATGCTACCCTTTTCCGGCTCAAGACCATGGCCTCGGATTTGGAGGAACTGATCCTCATCCCGGCCGCATCACACTCGGCTGCAAACCGCTCCAGTGAAAGCTGTAGATCACGACCTGATGAAGCCAATAGGACCACATCATCTGCAAAAAACAGAGAAGCGATTCTAAGGCCACCAAAACGGATCCTCTCAACACCTTGGCTGCGCCTAGAAATTCTGTCCATAAAAGTTATGAACAGAATCGGTGACAAAGGGCAACCTTGGCGGAGTCCAACTCTCACTGGAAACGAGCCTGACTTACTGCCGGCAATGCGGACCAAGCTCTGACACCGGTCGTACAGGGACCTAACAGCCCATATCAATGGGCCTGGTACCCCATACTCCCGGAGTACCCCCCACAGAACCCCCCGAGGGACGCGGTCGAATGCCTTCCAAGTCCACAAAGCACATGTAAACTGGTTGGGCAAACTCCCACGCACCCTCCAGGACCCTGCTGAGGGTGTAGAGCTGGTCCAGTGTTCCACGACCAGCACGAAAACCACACTGCTCCTCCTGAATCCGAGGTTCGACTATCCGACGGACCCTCCTCTCCAGAACCCCTGAATAGACCTTACCAGGGAGGCTTAAGAGTGTGATCCCCCTATAGTTGGAACACACCCTACGGTCCCCCTTTTTGAATAGGGGAACCACCACCCCAGTCTGCCAATCCAAGGGAACTGCCCCCGATGTCCACGCGATATTGCAGAGTCGCGTAAGCCAACACAACCCCACAACATCCAGAGCCCTAAGGAACTCAGGGCGAATCTCATCCACCCCTGGAGCCTTGCCACCGCAGAGCTTTTTAACCACCTCGGTGACCTCAGCACCAGAGATTGGAGAGCCCGACCCAAAGTCCCCAGGCTCCGCTTCCTCAGTGGAAGACGTGCCAGTAGGATTGAGGAGGTCTTCGAAGTATTCCGCCCACCGACTCACAACATCCCGAGTTGAGGTCAACAGCACGCCATCCCCACCATAAATGGTGTTGGTCGCGTACCGCTTTCCCCCCCTGAGACGCCGGATGGTGGACCAGAATCGCCTCGAAGCCGTACGGAAGTCATTCTCCATGGCCTCTCCGAACTCCTCCCACGCCCGAGTTTTTGCCTCAGCAACCACCCGAGCCGCATGCCGCTTGGACTGTCGGTACCTATCTGCTGCTTCCGGGGTCCCACAGGCCAAAAAGGCCCAATAGGACTCCTTCTTCAGCATGACAGCATCCCTCACCGCCGGTGTCCACCACCGGGTTCGAGGGTTGCCACCACGACAGGCACCAACAACCTTGCGGCCACAACTCTGATAAGCTGCCTCGACAATAGAGGCGCGGAACATGGCCCACTCGGACTCAATGTCCCCCGCCTCCCTCGGAACGTGTTCAAAGCTCTCCCGGAGGTGGGAGTTAAAGCTCCGTCTTACGGGAGACTCTGCCAGACGTTCCCAGCAGACCCTCACAATACGTTTGGGTCTGCCAGGTCTGACCGGCATCCTCCCCCACCATCGGAGCCAACTCACCACCAGGTAGTGGTCAGTGGACAGCTCCGCCCCTCTCTTCACCCGAGTGTCCAGGACATGCGGCCGCAGATCAGATGAGACGACAACAAAGTCGATCATCGAACTGCGACCTAGGGTGTCCTGGTGCCAAGAGCACATATGTACACCCTTATGCCTGAACATGGTGTTCGTTATGGACAATCCATGACGAGCACAGAAGTCCAATAACAGAACACCACTCGGGTTCAGATCAGGGGGGCCGTTCCTCCCAACCACACCCCTCCAGGTCTCACTGTCATTGCCCACGTGAGCGATGAAGTCCCCCAGTGTCAGGCTCTGTCCCTGTCTGTTTTCTTTAGGCTCTGTCCATGTCTGTTTCTTCATGTTTATTTGAGTATGTTGTTTTGTGTTCCCCTCCTGTCTGTTATTCTGGGCTTTGATTACTGGTTTCTGTGTATCTCATTCAGTCTCTGTCATTTCCCACTCCTCAGTCTTTCTCTCTGTGCTCAGCTCATTCAGTCTCTGTCATTTCCCGCTCCTCAGTCTTTCTCTCTGTGCTCAGGCCTTCAGCCTTAATCATTCACAGCTGATCCTCATTCTAATCACCCCAGGTGCTCCTCACTGTCTCGTTTGTGTCAGTATTTAGACTCTGTGTGTTCACTCCTTGAGCACTGGGGCTTTGTCTTTCCACAGTGTATGATCTGCTCATCTCCTCTCCTCTCAGTAAGTGTTTTTGTTCCATCAGCATTATTATTTTTGTTAAATAAATCATTATTCATTTTACATTCGTGAGCCAGTCTGTTTTTCTGCACGTGGGTTCTAACAATACACAGCAGATCATGACAGAAAGCCCCAGTCATCAGAAAGAGCCCAGCAGAAAAATTGATATTTTTGAATGGCTCGCCTGCAGAGGTGGGTAGAGTATTCAAAATTTTTACTCAAGTAAGAGTATTGTTACTTGAACCAAATATTACTCAAGTAAAAGTAGTGAGTAGGCATCCAAAAATTTACTTGAGTAAAAGTAATAAAGTACTTTGATTATAACCTACTCAAGTAGTGAGTAACTGCGGAGTACCATCTTGTGTCATTAAATTATAACATGCAAATGGATTTACAAGGAAACATAACTTTTAATGAGACTGAACATACATTGTTATAAATAAAAACACAAAGGCAATACCAGCCAAAAGGATTTAGAAATAAACATATTTTACATTGTTGTAATTAAAAATCAAACACAAAGGCAACTGTAGCCCAAATAATTCTGCTAAATAATAATAAACTTGACTTTCTGCAAAACTTTGTTTCTACCAGTAAATGTTGGAACTCATTTTCTTACATTTTGACATCCTATAAACAGCACTAACTGTTTACCAGAATCTCCGACGTCACTCAACATGGCCCGCGCGGAGAGTTTGTTGTGGTCACGTGACTGGTTGGCTTCACTTGATTGGTTACATGTCAGGTGACAATAAGTTACGCAATAATTTTGCTGAATGTTTTTACATACTTGANTTTGCTAACGAATGTTTTTACATTTTTGAAACAAAAGTAACTGTAGCGATCGGCAGAAAGCCCAAAGTAACTGAGTAAAAGTTGCGGTTTTCTCCCCTAAAATTTACTCAAGTAAAAGTACAAGTCTTTCACATTTAAACTACTCTCACAAGTACAATTTTCTCAAAAAGCTACTTAAGTAAATGTAACGGAGTAAATGTAACTAGTTCCTATCTACCTCTGCTTATTGCTTGTTTTCGAAGAGTCAGACAAAGAGTTTTTAACATGGAGGGTGAACTTATAGATGTTTCTCAGCGGCCTACGCGACGCGTCAGCGCCTCATTTGCCCTCTTCAAAATGGCGATCGGCCACAGAAGCGAAGGACTTTACAAGAAAACCCGGTAAAAACAATTATTTCTTTGCTGAGAAAAAATATATTTCTTAGCTGACTTTATAGCACAAGGTTTTTCTGAGCTTAACCGTTTCACGAAATGATCAAATCTGCTGGATTAAAAAAGTAGTTCGCCATTTGCATGTTAGCGCATTAGCATTAGCTTCCGCTAGCTTTGCTAAGACATAAGCGCTTTTGAAATTGCGGACCTAAATAAATTAATAAGCGCTTTAGAAATAGCGGAACTACCGTAATTTTTGGATTAGCGCTGCCCAGCACGGCCAACCATTAATAACTTTGTCAGTTTTTTTTTTCCAGGTTCGGACCTGTAATTACTGTTAATTCGTCAGGTCAGGCGGGGTTTAGAAATTATGACTGCAGGCTGGAGCCAGGTCGGATCAGATTTTTTTGGGCCCGAATGCAACTCTACCTGCAGATAATGCATGTTTTTATTGTGTTTACTCTGTGACACCGTTGACACTTGGACTTGTGATTCTGTGTCAGAATTTCAGGGATGACATGCAGAGTTAAATGTCATTAAGAAAAATAAGAAAGAGGAATGATTATACCTTTGAAAGTTTTTATTTAACACAAATGTGTCATTTTAACTGCAGTAAAAACATTTAAGTAAACGTTGTCTGACAGAAAAAAAGAGCATTAGACACAACTAACAAAGGAACATGCACTGATCATTTCAACTCCAGTTTGTCATCATCTAAAATACTGTCTAGTCAACCTTGTAATGGGTCAATAGTGAACAATATTTTAACTTCCTGACACCATTTTCAAAACTTGGACCTGAGTGTTGAGCCATTTGGAGACATCTCTT
The DNA here is from genome assembly GCA_038048925.1 of Garcialebias charrua. Classification (NCBI taxonomy): domain Eukaryota; kingdom Metazoa; phylum Chordata; class Actinopteri; order Cyprinodontiformes; family Rivulidae; genus Garcialebias; species Garcialebias charrua. The sequence continues at coordinate 134,385 of JBBPBX010000217.1, read as the reverse complement.
GTCTCCTGTCCTAACCTGAACTGACACATTTTAATATTGAATTTCTTGTTCAAGTTCAGAAGAAGTTGGTTTTCAAAGTTTTTTTAGTCCAGTCTGGTTCTTTTGGGAGAAAATCTGTCCTGCTGTACTGTCGTTCAACAGTCTTTCAATAGTCTTTCAATAGTCTTTCAATAGTCTTTCAATATTCTTTCAATAATCTTTCAATAGTCTTTCAATAGTCTTTCAATAGTCTTTCAATAGTCTTTCAATAGTCTTTCAATAGTCTTTCAATAGTCTTTCAATAGTCTTTCAATAGTCTTTCAATAGTCTTTCAATATCTTTCAATAATCTTTCAATAGCCTTTCAATAGTCTTTCAATAGCCTTTCAATAGTCTTTCAATAGTCTTTCAATAGTCTTTCAATAGTCTTTCAATAGTCTTTCAATAGTCTTTCAATAGTCTTTCAATAATCTTTCAATAATCTTTCAATAGTCTTTCTTTCAATATTCTTTCAATAGTCTTTCAATTTTCTTTCAATAGTCTTTCAATAGTCTTTCAATAGTCTTTCAATAGTCTTTCAATAGTCTTTCAATAGTCTTTCAATAATCTTTCAATAGTCTTTCAATATTCTTTCAATAATCTTTCAATAGCCTTTCAATACTGTAGTCTTTCAATAAGGCCATGGGTGGTGTGTATCTTCTGGATGACTCTCCACGGTGGAATCCATTTTGGGTGTTACTGGTGCTGTGGGTGCACCCAGCTCAATGACGTTTATACTAGAATATACATCATTGGTCTAGCTCTTCTTGACGGTGGGTCTAACGTTACCTACCCACTTTGCAGTGATTCAATGGACCAACACCCCTCTCACCATTGGTTACTTTCAAACTAACAAATAAATGAAAAACAAAACTGTAACTTTCATGTAACTTGTAGCACATTATAGAAATAGTGTAGTAGAAAGTACAGATACTTCATGTAAAATGTAGTGGAGTAAAAGTCAAAAGTACCCACAATTAACTCTACTTTAAGTAAAGTACAGATACATGAAAAATGTACTTAAGTACAGTAACAAAGTACTGTACTGTACATGTAAGTTACATCCCACCACTGGGAGCAGGCAGTAATTATTCCCCTGGCATTAGTTTGAGAAAAATGTCAATGTTTTGTAAAAGTGCTGCAGAATGCCTCCAGCATCTTTGTAACTACCTGCAGAAATGTAAATGAGCTGCAGCTGGGAGGTGCAGAGTTATAGAAAGCAGAGTTGAACACGATGCTTGAAGTTCCAGGACTCCTGCAGCCGCACAGCTTGCAAAAGAAGTCATACATAAATGCAGAGAATCTCTACATCTCTTTTCTCCTCGTCTCACATTTTGTCTGCAAAAATCTGCAAATCCGTGTCGCCGGCTCGAGACGCGACAGCTGCAATCAGAGAGGAGAAACTATAACACAACTGTCACCAAAGCAGTGAGCCGGGAGCAAACACACACACATGTATTCCCACGGCAAGGCTGTCAAACTCTGACTCCGACAAACAACAGCAACGAAAAGAGGCCAAGAACTCTCTCATTCCGTTTCTCCTTTACTGGAGTTCTCTGCTGTCAACGCCACAAATACCTCAGAGTCCAATTAGCAGCGATGATGCTCCTCAAAATGTTAAGGAGCGCTGGGAGCTGCTGATTACTCTGCTGCAGCATTCATCTCTGCTGCTTAAAGAGGCGTTCAGAGTGAAACAACAGCAAGTGGACTCAGATGGTCTCTCTCTCGTGCACCGCTCTCCATAAGCTCAACACAGACCCAACGGCCGCACTGAGAGCGAGCCGACCCTCTGGTGGTTCTTCTGGATCGTCTCTGCAGGAGTCCCGCTAACAAACAGACTTTTATTTGGCTTTTCACAGAAACTACAATCATGTCAATGCATAATTGTTCTAACTTTCATTCCTTTTGTTTTTACCTTTGATCATTTAAAGCAGCACAGACCGCTTTTTATATTTTTATTTTACAGTGTTGGAGCCAAATGAACAAAAGAAAACTGATTACTGCTCAACCATAAACCAGCAGTTTCACCTGCTGTCATCAACCCTCGTGGTTTTTGGCTCAACGCAACACGTCTCCTCGACTGAAAATATATTTTCTTTAAAAAGACAGGAATTTTTAAAAGAAAACTAGAAGGACTTTCAGAGTTTTGAGTGTTAGGCAGCAGACTGGTGAATTAAATAATCAAGTTTCATTATAAAGTAATTAAACCAAGCTATTTAATTAAGTGAATTAAGTTTTTCAACTATAAAACTGGTTGTTTTGAAAAAAGCTGAACACTTGTCAGTTTTGATAGGAGTTTTACATGAAACCATTATGATCAATAAAACTACAAACTGGATTAGAAAAAGTTGATTTGAAACTTAAAAATAAAAAAGAAATAAGAACATTAACCTAATTTTAAGATTTCAAGTGCAACTTCAACTGTTTAATTACGCTGTTCTTCTGATATGGAAAAAGCACTATTTTTTCAGTTGTTTTCAATAAAACAAACATAAAAAAACTTTCTCTCGGCTGCTTTCTTCTTCAGGGATTGCCACAGCAAACTAAGTCGCACGAAGACTTGACAGTTGTTTTTACGCCGGATGCCTTTCCTGACACAACCACAGACCACCGAGCTACCACAGCCTGTGTGGAGCAGAGGGCACTTGAGGGAGTGGACTGTGGGGGTTGGGGGCCTTGCTCGGGCGCATGCAAACATGTTTCACTTTTCCCACCCACGTGAGTGACAAATGACCTTCCAATCACAAGCTCGCCTTCTCTAACCCCTACGCCACCACTTCCACATTTTATCAAAACTATTTCCTGATTTACTGCTGAACAATGGTTTTTAAGCTGATTTAAGAAAAAGCCCTTCCAGAGGTGTCAAACTCACTTACAAAAGGGGGCCAAAATTAAAACCTTTTTCAAACTAAGTGCCAATTTCAGAATCAACATAAACTCAAATCAGATACTCAACATCTTTTCTTGATCACAAGTTCCTCAACAAGAGTTTGATTGGTCTCATTTGATGTTCTCTGTTGTGCTTTCAACATCATAATCAAAGATTACTGAAAAAAAATCAAGATAGAAGTATTTTACTTTTCACATATCACCTTGCGCAGCGTCCGCAGTGAAGCGGGCGCTGTACCGGTCCATTGTGGTGAAGCGAGAGCTGAGTCAAAAGGCAAAGCTCTCAATTTACTGGTCGATCTACGTTCCCACCCTCATCTATGGTCATGAGCTTTGGGTTGTGACCGAAAGAACAAGATCTCGGATACAAGCGGCTGAAATGAGTTTTCTCTGCAGGGTGGTCTGGACTCTCCCTTAGAGATAGGGTGAGAAGCTCAGTCATCCGGGAGGGACTCGGAGTAGAGCCGCTGCTTCTCCACATCGAGAGGAGCCAGTTGAGGTGGCTCGGGCATCTGGTTAGGATGCCTCCTGGACGCCTCCCTGGTGAGGTGTTCCGGGCATGTCCCACCGGGAGGAGACCCAGAGGAAGACCCAGGACGCGCTGGAGGGACTATGTTTCTCAGCTGGCCTGGGAACACCTTGGGATTCCCCCAGAGGAGCTGGTACAAGTGGCTGGGGAGAGGGAAGTCTGGGCCTCCTTACTTAGGCTACTACCCCCGCGACCTGACCCCGGATAAGCGGAAGAGAATGGATGGATGGATGGATGGATATCATATTAAGGGCCAGATAAGATGTCAACGAGGACTACATTTGGCCCCCGGGCCTTGAGTTTGACACATATGCGCTTAGTCTCATCAAACTCCAATCAGCCAACTGTATGAAACGAAGCTGGGATTTGTGGCTTGAAGAATTCCCACTTGGAATGAACTTCCATCCATCCTCTTTACCCGCTTCTTCCTTTATGGGTCACTGGTGCCCATGTCCAACCATCACAGTGCAAGAGGTGGTGGACACCCTGGACAGGTCTCCAGTCCATCACAAGGACACAGAGACAAACAGTCAATCACTCTCTCACTCACACCTAGAGACAATTTAAAGTTACCAATCAGTCTAACATGCATGTTTTTAGGGAGGAAACTGGAGTACCCGGAGAAAAACCACACATGCATGGAGAGAACATGCAAACTCCACCCAGAAAGGTCCTGGGCCGAGATTTGAACTAGCGACATTCTCATTGAGAGGCAGCAGCTCTACCAACTGAGCCACCGTGCTGCTGGAATGAACTTTTCTTGTTAAAAATACAGGAAATGTAAATAAACGGGCACATTTGTATTCAGACTAATTTAGATCCTCAGGGTTGACAGTATTTTTGGGATAACCCCCACAGAACAAACATTTTACTCTTTTGGCAATTGTTGTTACATTTCACTGATTGGTTTGTTTCTCTAAAATAAATGATTTCAGAAGTCGGTCTCTGTGACACTGTCCTGGATTGGTTTCAATCTTTCCTCTCCAATAAGCTGGAATGTGTTAGTCTTGGCAATGCCACTTCCCAGACTGTCTGTGTCTCCTGTGGTGTCCCTCAAGGGTCAGTTCTGGGGCCCCTGCTATTTTCCCTTTACATGCTGCCTTTAGGTAAAATTATTAATCAGTTCAACATTTATTTTCACTGCTATGCCGACGATACACAGCTTTACATCAGGACTGGAGCATCATCATCATCATCATCATCATCATCATCATCATCATCATCATCATCATCATCATCATCATCATCACCATTGTCATCTCCATCTTCACTCACTGCCCTCTCTGCCTGGAGGAAATAAGGGCATGGATGAATCAGAACTTTCTTCAATTAAACTGCTCCAAGACTGAGGCCATACTGATTGGCACCCCTCACCAGGTACAAACATCAACTATAACAACAATTTCCTTTTCTGGACAAGACATCCCCCTCTCCACCTCTGTTACAAATCTTGGAATAAAAATGGACTCTCATCTTACATTTGAAAATCACATTAAGCATCTGTTTAAAACCTGCTTCTTCCATCTTCGAAACATCTCCAAACTTCGCCCATCTCTAACTTTTTCTGATGCTGAGAAACTCGTCCATGCCTTTGTCTCCTCCAGGCTCGACTACTGCAACTCCCTGTTTATTGGAATCCCTGGCAAAAACCTTCAGAAGCTTCAATATATTCAAAACAGTGCAGCAAGGATTTTATTGAGAGCTTGTAAATTTGAACATATTACACCATTCTCCATAACCTCCATTGGCTTCCTGTCACCTACAGAATTCAGTACAAAATGCTCACACCAATGCTTACACGGAACTTCACCAGATTATCTAAAGGACATTCTTGCTCCCTATTCATCTACCCGGTTCACATTCCACGAACCAAATTAAGGACCATGGGAGACTGGGCATTCTGTGTGGCTACCCCCCGCCTATGGGACTCCCTCCCTGACTACCTGAGAGTTCCACAGTCACTGGTTGACTTTAAAAAAGGCTTAAAGACTTTTCTTTTTAAGCGAGCCTACTCTGCCTCCACATGATTTTATCTTTGATCTTAGTTGATATTATCATTGTTTTTAATTGATTTTATTATGGATTTTTGTTGTTTTATCATTGATTTTACTTGATTTTATCATTTGTTTTTATTTGATCATTGATTTTAGTTGCACTTTGTAGCACTTTGAGATTTTTGTTAATGAAAAGTGCGTTATAAATGAAATTCATTATTATTATTAGTAGTATTAGAATGAATTCAGGGAACTAACCTAAAGTTCATCTCATGTTTGATTGTTGCTACTGTGACTAACTTCCAAAAAGCCATGATGTAAGGAGAGAGCAGCTGACGGTAATCTAAAAGGGACATGTCCAGTGAGCCCCACCATCACCACGTCTTATCTGTTAGCCATGTGATGAGAACTGTTAACACACTTCTCTGTGAGGTTTACCCACTCTGCACGTTTCTGCTTGACCTGACTGACATTCTGCCGTCACTTTCTCAGGCTCATCTGAATGAAATGTGAGGAGCATCAGTGACAAACTGACCGATGTGCGAAGACATTTGCATGAACAGACTGATGAAGCCATAAAGCTGATGCGTCCCACATGTGAGACAGGGCTTGATTTGATTCAGAGTGGTCTATTGTTCAAAAACAAACCATGACAAATGGCCAGCTCTCTTTTTGCGTTTAAAAAAAAGTAATTAAAACAAAAAGCTCTACAGCAACTTATCTTAACTTGGCGAGAAGAATTCCTCAACCGTGGCTGTAAAACAAAAATCTGATGCTGGCTGCAGCTCCATGAAAGTGTTTATAATCTGTCGGCCCAACACCACTCAGGGAAACACTCCAACATCTTTAAATGACGTCAAACCAAACCCCGCAGGAGCATTTTGAAACCCTGTTGAGGTTGATGTGTGCAATCTATGTTTAAAAAAAAAAAAATAAATAAATAAAATAAATAGCTTACACTTACAGATACAGTTCAATGCGATTTCTCAACAAGAGTCACAAGAGAAGAAGAAGAAAAAAAAAAAGATTGCTTGTAAACTATGTATTTGAACCATTATTTAAAAAACTGTCCGGTGGCATTTTGCATAGATATTTTTCATGTAAATTTAAGAGCTTTATGCTTAAAAATGAAAATATGTGATTTTATTAATTCATCTGGGAAATGGATGGGTGCTCCTATCACAGGCAGCTTCTTATCAGCCTCCTTTTCTTGGTCTGATGTTTCCACAAAGATGAATCAGCCGGGACTCACCTCCCTCCTCATTCATCAAGCGTGCAGCAAAGAGGATCTGAAAAGATTAACAATGGCGTGCATCAAAGAGGCTCTTCAAAGGAAGTGTACTCTGCGGTTCGCAGGAGCCGTGACGTGATGGAGATCAGAAAAAGGACGAAGAGGGAGATGAAGTCCTGAAACCTCTCCAGGGGGAACACCTTTCTGCTGCCGCTGTGTTCCTGACAAATCTTGTTTTCTAAGACTCATCAGCAAGCTTCTACAGTAAAGAAAGCAAAGACTGTTTTGTTTTTTGTGCGTGCGTGTGTTTGTGTGTGTGTTTGTGTGTGTGTGGG
>JBBPBX010000217.1:117067-127358 GCA_038048925.1 Garcialebias charrua | reverse complement strand
CTTTAAAAATGAACTAAAGCCTGTTCCTCGAAAGAATACAGCCTTTCATTCCAGATGTGTGAAATAAAATTTTACATTGAGAATTGACAGAAGTACAGGCATTTAGTAACTTTATCCATACAGTACATGTTAGCACTTACAGTGTGTGTTGTGGATGACTTGCAGCTACCACACCAAATTTTAGCTTAGTAAAACCAAGTGAGTTACTGTATAGCCTTTTTTTTTTTTACATTCCTTCACTTCCTCTGGATGACATTAATCTGGCCTCCAGCTCATGTTAAAAATGTTGGCGTTATTTTTGATCAGGAAATGTCTTTTATACCCCACATTAACTTTTTTACTAGAACCACCTTCTTCCACCTGTGTAATATCAGTAAAATTAGAAACATCTAAAAAAGATGCAGAAAAAACTGAAAGTTATGCACCATAACTCATGTTCCCTGAAGGAAGGGAACGAGGTGCAACACTATTGCTATGGGAATTGCGCCCCCGCGCGATTACCTGAAGGAATACATTCACGCCTTTAAGGCAGGGGGCGTCAGCGTCACCCCAGAGACCCCGCCCTCTGGGTACTTAAGATGCGGATGCCCATCCTACTTTCTCCAAGTGCACTTCACCGAGCTTCAGCATTGAAAAGGCCAACTGTGTTGCACCTCGTTCCCTTCCTTCAGGGAACATGAGTTATGGTGCATAACTTTCAGTTCCCTTATCAGTCAGGTCTCTCGGTGCAACACTATTGCTATGGGAACGTAATTCATTCACGCCCTTGAAATGCTCAGTAAAATGCATGCTTGTGGGAACATCTGCCTTTATACATTAGGCATCTCTCGGCCGCTCTCTACTGTGTGTTAGAGAGGACAGCCTGAGTGACGTCACACGCAGTGACGTCCAAACTGTAATGTTTTGCAAAAGTGTTCGTTGAGCTCCAGTTTGCAGCCGCACAGATGTCTGCAACTGGTACACCCTTGAACAGTGACCACGAGGTGGCCAAGCCTCGAGTAGAGTGGGCACGTACCCCCGAGGGCACCTGTTGGCCTTTGCTACTGTACGCCCTCTTAATGGCCTCAGTCACCCAGTGAGAGAGGCGCTGCTTTGACAGGGCCCTGCCAGTAGCCGGGACGGCAAAACATACTGTTTTTTCAATGTAAGCACTTAAAGCCCTAACGGGGCACAGTGCTCTCAGCCTCATCTGTTCCTCAGTGAGGACAGGAGCAGGAGGAAATCAGAGTCAGAGAGAGTCAGAGTCTTTATTGTCATTTGCACCGCATGTGGTACATGTGATGAAAACGAGATTATGTACACGGGGTCCCAGTTACATCCAACAACAAATGCAAGAGAAAAACAGTAATAACATCTAGAATTAACTAAGAAAAACATCAACTAGTAATACCTTAAGCTCTAATGTAGTGGAAAAACATCATTATAAACAGCAGCACGAACATGAGTCTGTATGAGCAGATGGTCACAAATGAACATAGCAACAAGAAAACAGATCAGCATCAGCATGATGTGATATTTTGCAGTGATTATTCTTATTATTTATTTATTCATGAGTCTAACAGCCTCAGGGTAGAAGCTGTTCCTCAGTCTAGTGGTTCTACATTTGATGCTCCTCAACCTCCGTCCTGAGGGGAGTGGGGCAAAGAGTGAGTGTGCTGGGTGAGTGAGGTCTTTCATGATGCAGGTGGCTCTTTTCCTGCATCTGGAGGTGTAAATGTCTGTGATGGTGGGGAGACTGACTCCAACAGACTTCTGTGCAGCCTTCACCACTCTCTGTAGAGCTTTCCTCTCTGCAACTGTGCAGCCTCCATGCCACACATTGATGCTGGAGCACAGGATGCTCTCCACTGCACACCTGTAGAAGGAGGTGAGAACTGGGCTGCTCAGACCAGCTCGTCTCAGCCGTCTGAGGAAGTAGAGTCTCTGATGACCTTTCTTGATCAGGCTGGTGGTGTTGTTGCTCCAGCTGAGGTTATCATTCAAGTGTACACCCAAGTATTTGTAGCTGGAGACCACCTCCACCGCAGATCCACCTATGTTCAGTGGGGCGTGGGTGTGTTTGTTCCTTCTGAAGTCCACAATCATCTCCTTTGTCTTCTTCACATTCATGTGAAGATTATTCTCTTTGCACCAGCTCTCCAGGTGTTCCACCTCCTGTCTGTAGCTGGACTCATCATTGTTTGTGATGCATCCCACCACCGCTGTATCATCTGCAAACTTAACAATATGACAGCCTGGATGTGTGGCTGTACAATCATATGTGAGCAGAGTGAACAGAAGAGGGCTCAGCACACATCCTTGGGGAGAGCCAGTGCTGAGGGTTATGGTGGAGGAGGAGAAGTTGTGGATCTTCACGGACTGTGGTCTGTTTGTTAAGAAGTCTAGTACCCAGTTACAAATGGAGGGGCTTAGTCCAAGTGTGGATAGTTTGTCTATCAGAGTTTGGGGGATCATGGTGTTGAAGGCAGATGTGAAGTCCACAAAGAGCATGCGCACGTATGAGTCCTTCTGATCCAGGTGGGTGAGAGCAGTGTGGACCAAAGAGGAGATGGCGTCCTCTGTTGATCGGTTCTCGCGGTATGCATATTGATGAGGGTCCTCGTTGATGTTGACGGTTGTCTTGATGTGGGACATGACCAGTTTCTCAAAACATTTAGCGACTATCGGGGTGAGGGCCACCGGTCTATAGTCATTCAGACCAGTCACTGTGGAGCTCTTTGGAACTGGGATGATGGTGGCGGTCTTCAGGCAGGTGGGAACTGACTCCAGTGAAAGTGAGGTGGTGAAGATGTCAGCCAGCACCTCACAGAGCTGGTCCGCACATTCCTTCAGAACTTTCCCTGGGATGTTGTCTGGTCCGGTTGCTTTATGAGGGTTGATCCTTCTGAGACTGCCTCTCACTTCTGCTGCGGTCACTCTGAGATGCTCTTCATCTGGTGATGAGGTGAGTCTGGTGCTAGCTGGTCTGTTTGGATCTTCAAAACGTGCATAAAACTTATTGAGGGCATCAGGCAGAGATGGGTCCCTGGGGCATTGTTTGCTCTTGCCTTTGTAATCTGTTATGCATTTGATGCCCTTCCACATGCTCCGTGGGTCTTGTGAGGTGAACTGTCCCTCGATCCTCTGTGCATACGTGGCCTTGGCCTTCTTAATGCCATCAACCAGTTCTTTCCTGGTCTTTCTCAGCTCCTCTGTATCTCCGGACTTGAATGCAGTGTCCCTGGCTGCTAGCAGGGTGCGGACTTCTTTATTTAACCAGGGTTTTTTGTTGGGGTAACATTTAACATATTTTTTATGGATACATTTTCAGAGCATGTGCTAATGTAACCCAGAACTGAGGAAGCATAAAGTTCCAGATCCGCTAAGCTCCCATTCGTAGCTGCCTCCCTGAAGACAGACCAGTTTGTATTCTCAAAACAGTCTCTCTCTTTATGAGCCATCATTAGTGTTATTAGTGTTTTATTCTTTATTATTATTAGTTATTTCCAGGAACACTTTCCAAAATTCCCTATTTGAAACTGGTCCCTGTTCCACCTAAGTTTTTATGGGTTTTATTGTTCACCATTTTAGTTAGTTTCTGTTGCTATTTCTATCTATATTTTGTTTTTGTTTTTTGTTTTCCTGTCTGCAGTGCTTTGCTTGTTTGTTTCTATTGTTCAACACTTTGGTTGGCATTGCGTCTCTTTAAGTGCTCTATAAATAAAGTGGTATGGTATGGTATAAACAATCTAAGATTTGAAAGCATAAAGCTATAAAAATTGTTCTAACAATGTTTTAACCAATCCCTTTGTGGCAAACCAGACCCACCAAAATGCACTCCGTCAAGGACAATCTGCTATCCTTTCTTCAGCTCCACAAAACATTGTATGAATGTTTGTGGAGACACAAATTTAATCTGCAAAAACAAAAAATATAAATATTAACTTGTTTCAGTGTTATGAGCTGTGATAATTATCCCTGTATCATCACGGAGTTACAGGAAGCGGAAAAAATAAGTCGTCAGATCCACATAAGTACAATATAAACTACAAATGTTGTGGCCTTGCTAGTCTAGCAGGCCATACCATGAGCAAATGTGTTTCATTAAAAAAATTAATCATAGCAGACTACAGATTTTAAACATGATACCAGGGCATTGACAGATCCTCACAGATCCATACAGGGGCATGACCTTTTGCTGGACAGTTGGCGTGGGTGACTTCAGGACCTGTTCTCATTTTCTTGTTGGAGAACGTGTTCAGACCACTCTTGTTACAGCATCCAGTGAGATTTTTTTGTTTCTGGGTGTTAAATTTTTCATCCTCCAGGATCCTTCACATCCGGACCGCATATTCTGGCCATTTGTGTTTGATGACCTTGTTCTGACAGTCCTTTGACAAATTCTTTGCCTTTGCTTTGCTGAAAGTCTTTGTGGACAGTCTTTTGCTCGTCTAGCATCGCCCTCGTTCAGTGCCTTTGTTTTTAAGCCCCTCAAATGTTTATTTTGAGCAGGGCAGCCTGGGAGTCCAGCCATGGTGTTCTCGGTGAAGTCACAGTGAGCCAGCTCTGGACATGCCCTTCATATTAAATCTGATCCGATCCAATCAATAACCACAATAGCTGTAATTCAAAAAATCAGACGTTGCATGTGTTTTTGACATGGCCCTATCTTAATGCATGTACTACTAACTATGTGTTCTCCTAAGTGTCGTGAGATCCATCAGACTTACTCTTTCCGCTCCACCAACACCGTGAAGCAGCTTCTAAAAGAGTGAATAAATAGAAAAATGTAAAAATCCTTAACAAACCAGGTTCAAAGTAATCATGTGTTATTAAGTTCTATAAGCATTTACCTTGAATAGAGTCACCTCTGTAATTCTGGTTTGCACAATGGAATTTAAAATGTTCATTTACATAAAAGTGAATCTTTCGACAGAGACATCCTTTTAATCTGATCTGTACAACAGATCTAAAATCATTAATTTACGTATGAGTAAAATTGTCAATTTAACCTGAAACCAGAAATATTGTAGCCCAATTATATTTCAGAAAATATCATGCACTGTTTTCTAGGACCACCTTGATAGCATAAATGATAATTAGCCAATTCATTGAGTTTTCTAAGATCCGCCCTCTCTTTATTTGTGTACTGTTTTTAATTTTAATGTTAAAACGGCACCGTGGGATGCCCTCATATGTTGTCAATTCATCGTAATTGTTAAGATAAGTCCTCACTTCTTCAGTGGTTTCACTTATTAAAAGTCAAAGCATGGGCTAACCCCAATCTGTTTGAATAAAACAACCCTTATTACTACTGTCAATGCTTATGCATTGCATGGTTGAACGAGATGTTATTCTAATTCCCTTTCAAATTTACCAGACCTCTTTTTGCCTTTAATGGTCATAATTTATGCAAATCAATATTAAAATTAGGTTTTAACAATAAAATGTGTTTTATTACTCCTAGGGAGTTGGCTGGATTCTTGTGCGTATTTAACCTACTTGCTGAAAAGTTACTTCTAATAAAGCATTTTTATTATTGGGAAGAATGTTTTCTTTAACCTATTTAAATCAAAGATATTAATAACATCTTATTAACATCAACGGGTATCTACATTATATAACTCCTAAAAGGAAACAGCTCTTAAAATCTACCTAACTGTGAAACAGCTTTTTTAAATCTAAAAAAACATATTTAATGTATGCTAAAAATCGTTGAAAATGATGAATTTAACCTGAGCGTTTCAACTTACAATCTAGTCAAAATTCTATTTGACAAGAATACTTTTTTATTCTTTATAAGTGTCAAAGTTTTATCAATTTAGTTAAACTTTTAAAAGACAGAATTTACTGGCAAGTCTAAAAATAAATTTCTGCTAATTTTGTTTAAGACTTGTTATCCAAAAATGCCTAAACTTAATTTTGATCTGATTATGGTTGTTAATTTAAATTAACAAGCTTATTATAAAAGTTTAAATCGTCAATAATTGTATTCAATGCAGTATACCGGTAATACTTTCTCTACTTCCCATTTTGCATTAAATCCAAATATATTCCGTGTTTTATCAACATCCTTGTATGCGACTGCTATAAAACATCCAGTTCCTCTCAACTTCACCTCCCAGTAACAACGTCCAGTCAGACTCTCCTTACTCAGAATCTGATAACATGAAGTGAATCTCTCTGGATGATCAGGATAAAACTGTTTTTGTTTCATGAATGTTACTTTTCTGTTCCCCTCAGATAATAACAGGTGTCTGTGAGCATAGTTGCCAAGTCCGATTATTACAAGCTACTTTGGGCTTTTTATTTTCTGTAGTCGTTTATTGTGGTTACTTGGGCTTACTATGAACGTAAAGTCGCTTATTTGGGCTTGTTATTCATTGTTCTTTATTCTTAGTCTAGAGTGACAAGACCATGCTAAAATGAGATCCAATAAGTGGGGGAAATATGGGGAAAAAATATAATAAAAAATGGGAGAAAAGGGCGCATACTTAACATTGTTAGCTGTTCAATTTTTAGGTTATTTTTCAATTCGTGCGCATCCTTTATGATTGTCTGTTGTTGTCGTTGTCAATTGTTCTCATCACTCTTCGTTTAACATTCAGGTCTCTCCTGTAAAATAGTCCCAGAGGCTCAATGGGATTAATTTGTATAAACATGCAAAATGCATGTTTATTTTTTAGCGTGGATATGTTCTTCAAAGTGTTTAGCATAATTTTGCTGTTTTTATGTAATACCATAATAAATGTATGCTCATACTGTTTAAAAACGGCATTTGTTTTACACAATGGGGTGGGTTGCCAGTTGGCCAGTTTTGGGCTTGTTTAGGGCTTGTCGCTTGTTTCTGTCGCGAGATCTGGAAACACTGTTGAGAGTTCGTAAATTTGAGAGTTCGTAAATTTGAACATATTACGCCCATTCTCCATAACCTTCATTGGCTTCCTGTCGCCTACAGAATTCAGTACAAAACTGCTCTCATTACACATCAATGCTTACACGGAACTTCACCAGATTATCTGAAGGATATTCTCATTCCATACTCATCCACCCGTTCGCTGCGGTCACAGAACAGCAATCTCCTTCACATTCCGAGAACCAAATTAAGGACCATGGGAGACCGGGCTTTCAGTGTGGCTGCCCCCCGCCTGTGGAACTCTCTTCCTGAATGTCTAAGAGCCCCACAGTCTGTGGTTGACTTTAAGAGCGACTTGAAGACCTTTCTTTTCGACCAAGCATACTCTACCTCCTCATGATTCTACTTTTGATCTTAGCTGATATTGTTATTGATTTTAATTGTTTTATTATTTGTTTTATTGTCATTTAATTCTGTTGCTCCTTGTAGCACTTTGAGATTTTCATTAATGAAAAGTGCGTTATAAATTGAATTCATTATTATTATTATTATTATTCACTGTTCAAAGTTCTCAAACACGACAAGGCCTCTTGTTGCTCAGGCATCTACAACAACAAAAAACTTACTAAAACGGTAAATGAATTCCCAGTTTCTATTTGCAGAGAAAACACAATTTTGAAACGTTTGGTTTCACAGTATGACTATCTATTTACAGATTTAGACGGACAAGCGGAGCTTTGGCTGTCCGTTAGCATTAGCTTAGCTTTCAATTCCGATAAAAAACGTAATTTTTGGACGATTTAAAATCAGATCTTTTGCCGTTAGATTTTCATTATAAAAACGCAAATCTGTCTGCTTGGTTTAATGAAACAATTTGGAGTTTTTGTCGTATAAATTTCATTAAATCGGTCCGCTCGTGATAGCCTGAAGCCCACTGTTAAAATGTCCGATTTTAACGTTGTTAAGCCTTTAAAACCTAAAATAATTGGATTAGAATTTTATAAACAAGATTGATCAAATTCTAAAAGCTTTGCGTAGAATTCGGCTATATTTTCATGATTTAAAAAAGTATTTAAATATTTATTTTATATTTACCCATAAGTTTTAGTTCCTGTATATCAGAGATGAATATACTGTAACCTTTTATAATTTTTTCTTAATAGCAAGAAAAATACAATGTTTGCAATCAATCCTTTCTCAGTCACATTTTAAATGGAATGCTGAATAAGAATGTAATAATTTGTAGTTCTGTGTTCTCAGATCCACCGAGAATTCTTGAAGCAAGTCAATCAAATTTCTTGGTTTGTAAAATTATTTAAATAAAAACTCTTCTTAACTAGCAACTTTAGTTCTTGTGCCATTCTTTTTTATTTTATTTTTATTTTTTTATTATTATTCTGCTGCTTCTTCTCTGTCAGCACAGTTACTTTTCTTGTAAGTAAATACAGTATAAATCTTCACACAGACGGGGGAAGGAGGGAGTGGGTGGAGAGGGGGGGATGTGGGGGTGGGGGAAGGTTGTTAGTTTCTGCTCTGAAACTAAGTATTTTATAATGAAGGATAAAACAGCTGAAACTGTTTGTGTTTTGTCACTTAGCAAAATAACTCATGATCCACTAAATTATTTTTTGTAAACCTTCAAAAGTAATGAATGGCATTGGCCGGACATCTACAATTAATTAACTTCTGTAGCAAACCCAATTATCCAAGTTTACAATCAGGGTGGTGGGAGGGTGGGGGGTTCTGCCAAGCTATCTGGGGGAGGTGCAGACGTAGCTGCACCCATCTCAAGGCTATGAGCAGAACCATAAGTACTGTTTTAAAAATAAAATAAAAACATCAGATGCTTTACCTCTCTGATTCATTCAGCCATATTTTTTGCTACTGACTGAAGTTCTATCTCTCTTTTTTTCTTTTTGCCTTTAGACAGACAAACTTTTGTGTACAATATTTATTAATATATGTGAGCAAATGAATATCAAACTGGAAACGTTTAGATCCAATGAGATCACTTATACCTAACTTCCAAAATAGAAATTTCTCAAAAGCAAACCACGCAATCCTCTCAAACGTGTGTCATTCATACAAGGTACAGAGGTCCACAATTAAAAATGAGCTTTTTCTCCTTCCAAACTCACAGACAGCCACCAAATACACACAAAAGCTTAGGAGAAACCAAAAAAATAAAAAAAATAAAAAATAATAATACTCGCATTCTCTCTCAGAGACCAGGGCCAGACAAAACCAAAACAACTACTGTACAGTCAAACACAGAAAACAGGCTGCAGGCAGGTTCAGCACGGGTGGGGAGGGGGAAGGCCCACAGGAAACAGATAACAGACCAGGAGCCAAGCTACACACGCACACAATATGGAAAATGGGAGGAAGAAAAAGCCAGAGGTGCAGGGCTCCAGAAACATATACATACACATAAAAAAGGACTAAACAAATACAGAATGATGCGTCAAATATAAAAATAAACGTTCTTGCCTCAATTTCTCTTCTCGCCTGGCCAGACACACTATGAACATCCAATGTAAGGTCTGGCGGTCAGCCTCACATGTCTGGTCTTGGCGTATTTTGACCGTCCTCGCTTATAAATCACAGAAATCTTGGTTCTGCCAACTAGCGTGTGCGCAAAAACCGCCTAGTCATCGAAAAGCAGATACCTCATTCCAAATTTCAAGTCATCGGCTCAGGGTGAACTAGTTCCTGTTACTGTACTCAAATTGTTTTAAAAACGACGTATCAACAAACACTTTTTCCACACTCACGTTCTTGTTGACCTGTACGATGTCTGGAAATCTCCGCCAACCCAACCTTGATCGCACCAAATAGACAGAGGAAGCTGGCCAGAGACAAACCCAATCACTGAACTTTCTGTCATATTTACCGTGCCTCGCAGCTGCGCTCTGTTCGGAGGTTATCAGGAGCAGGTATGGGGAGAATGGGTTTTCGGCACCATAATGATGGGGATTTTAAACCCCTGTTACCTTAATAAAAACCACACAAGATAAACAAGAGAATAGTGTTAAAACAGACAAAACGACTTTGCAAAGGGGAAGGCTTTTTAATGTCTTTTGAAACTTAGTTTGGTCTCAAATACATTGTCCAGCACAATTCCGAATTGTACTGGACATGACAAGCTATTTAAACAAGAAGGAGGTGGAGTTGACAACTTCTGACGTCTTACAGATAAAACAAATAGGTCATGGTTCTGATCCCATAAGAACATCTTATCCAAACATTGTCAAGGCTAGAAGACTGTCTTTTCTGTATCAAGGAGAAAAGCAAACAAACATGTTTGCACTATCAAATATAAGTGTTTGAAGGGAACAGAGAATATTTGATATAAGTGAGCTGGGTTATAATTATTGAGTCAGAGTAATTAGTTTTAGATGATAAATGTTGAACATCTCCATCAGTTACAACGTATCTCCCATTAAATATATATAT
>JBBPBX010000217.1:107842-116955 GCA_038048925.1 Garcialebias charrua | reverse complement strand
TGTATTTTGAAAATTTATTTTGAAAAACCGAGTTACGCAGTTTCCGGTTTTACATCGTAAACGAATGAAGAATACGGAGGAGGGACGGAGGAAAGGCTTCACCAGCATCCCAGTAGGAAATTAACTATTTTTTTCCCTTCATTATGGCTCCAAATATGTTTTTTGATAATTATGTAGGGTACTGTGTTAGGATAGGCTAAGTGCTTGGTAAAATACAGTACTGTACGTGTAAGGTGCAGTATGTACGTATGTTCCGACTTATGTCGAAATTCGGTTTACGACGCCACGTAGGAACGGAGTTCCGTCGTAAGTCGAGGACTACCTGTACTTGGGTTTTCATAGCTTTCCAAAGAGTTTTCTTGGTTCTTGTAGTTTGTAAAAAGCTTACAACAATAACAAGTTCCACCTAGATTATATATACCAGGTGTACATGTACACAATAAATGATGTGTGGCAAAAACATGAGTGCAACACAGACTGGACTTCACTGGTGTTATTTAATAAAAGTCACTGATATTCTCATGGCCAATTCTCATGGCCTCAGACAATGGACTTGTGTCTATACTGGTCCTGTTAGACCTCCGTGCAATTGACACAGCTGATCACAATATTTTACTTCAGAGAATTTAATATGACACTGGGATTACAGAAACAGCTCTAAAATGATTTAAATCATATCTATCTGATAGATTCCAGTTTGTAAATGTAAATAATAAATCTTCTTCATACACCAAAGTTAGTCATGGAATTCCTCAGGGCTCAATGCTTGGACCAATACTCTTTATATATGCTTCCATTAGGTAAAGTTATTAAACAACATAGGGTACATTTTCATTGTTATGCTGGTGACACACAATTATATTTGTCCATTAAACCCAATGAATCCAATCATTTACTTAGACTACAAGCATGTACAAGCATGGGTAGCACGGTGGCACAACTGGTAGAGCTGCTGCCTCTCAGCGAGCAGGTCGCCGGTTCAAATCCCGGTCCGGGGGCCTTTCTGGGTGGAGTTTGCATGTTCTCTCCGTGCATGCGTGGGTTTTCTCCAGGTGCTCCGGTTTCCTCCCACAGTCCAAAATCATGCATGTTAGGCTGATTGGTAACTCTAAATTGACCCTGGGTGTGAGTGAGACAGGCCCCTCTTGTAAATGAGTACCCGTGGTTCAATGAGGCTAGCCTGTATAAATAAAGGTTGAATGAATGAAAATGTCTTAAAGACATAAGCCTCTTGTTGGATGTAAACTAACAAAAAAATTAAGTTAATTTGCCACTAATTAAGAAACTCGAGCACTATGGTTTGAGAGGAGTAGTTTTGCACTGGTTGAAAAAGTTATCTTAGTAACAGGCAACAATTTTTGCAAATAGGTGATTTCCAGTCCTCTTGCTTGGATATTGTGGTGTTCCACAGGGTTCAGTATTGGGACCAAAGTTGTTTAGTTTATACATAAATGACATATGTAAGGTCTCTAAATTGTTTACTTTTGTTTTATTTGCAGATGACACAAATATTTTTTGTACAGGTGAAAATTTACGGCAGCTTTTGATAGAAATAAATTCAGAGTTATGTAAATTGAAAAAGTGGTTTGATATTTATAAATAATCTCTAAATTTAGATAAAACCAAGTTTATGTTATGCGGGAATTGTAAAGGGCATAGTGAGTCACAAATAAAAATTGATAATGTGATATTGGAGAAAGTGACGAAAATTTGGTTTTTGGGAGTATTGATTCATAATAAGATCTGTTGGAAACCGCATATTAAATATGTTCAATCTAAAATAGCAAGAAGTGTAGCTGTTCTCTCTAATGCTAGAAAATGTTTAAATTATTCTGCTCTTCATATTATTTACTGTTCACTTATTTTGCCATATCTAAGTTACTGTGTGGAAGTTTGGGGCAACACTTACAAAACCTCGCTTCAACCATTATGCACATTACAGAAAAGAGCCATTCGATTAGTTCATAAGGTTGATTTTTATTGTCATACTAACAATTTATTTATAGATTCTAATTTTTATTAAATTCCAAGATTTGATAGAGTTTCAAACTACACAATTTATGTATAAAGTTAGAAACAAAATATTACCAGAAAATATACAAAACTTATTTACTGATAAAGTCGGGAGATATGACTATAGAGAAAACCTGAATTTCAGAACTTTGAAGGTGAGAACAACAATGATAATAATAATAATATTAATAAATTCAATTTATACCGCACTTTTCATTAATAAAAATCTCAAAGTGCTATGAAATGAAAAGAATGTGTATTTCGGTCATTGGAGTGAAGATTTGGAATAAACTCACTAAAGAGTTGAAGCAAAGTCCAAGCATGAGGTATTTTAAGAAAAGACTCAAAATGGTTAATGGTTATTAGAACTGAGGATGATTTGGACAATTGGGTGCTGATCTGTGTATATGTGTGTAAATGTATGTGGGTGTGTAAATAAGTAAATGCTATCTATGTATTCATGCAGGTAGATGTGTATGCACATATACAGTATATGTGAGTATGTATATACTTTCATCTAGTCCAGAAAATACTGTTATAGTAATTTTTTTATTTTTTTGGAAAGGATACTGGCAACGTGAAGACTATTTATGCTATGAATTAATGAATGGATAAGGGGTATGATAATATAAGTTAAACTCCTTTTCATACTCACAGTCACCATTAGCGGAAAGGAAAAGAAAAGAAAAATATATCTTAGCATATAAAAATTGGGTATGTTTATTTAATATTAATGTTCTGTATCTACACTTAGAACATGAAAGACTATTATTGTGTTTTGTTGGTGAAATGTCTGTCTGAAATAAAATTTATCATCATCATCATCATCATCAAAAGTGTAGTTGTCAACTGTAGGTTGAGTCTGATTTCTTTTCTTGTTTGATCAAATTAAAGCGTTATGATCTCCTGAACTTGGTACCCATGTGCCTGTCTAGGACTAATGTTGGTGGCGAGTGGACGTTCCTGATGGTTCGTCACATCTTATTTCACTGAAACAACAATAACTCCTGTGTGACGGGGCCTGGAGGTGCAGAATCCCTTAAGCACAGATACACAAACAGCCTGGATTTGAAATGGCTGCACACTTTTATTCATACAACAGAAGATCTGGACATTCAGTGTTTGACATCCCAGAATCTAATTTCCCTCAGAACTCCCTAACATGAGACAAACAAACATCCTCCCCACAATGCATTAGCTATTCATTCAGATTCGTTACGGTTATGTCTGACGCTGCCAACATTCAACCCTCTGTGAAATGTTAATAAATTCCTGCAGAAGCTAGATAAGACAGCTACACTCCTTCCTCCCCTCCTTCACTAATATGAATGATTCATTTGCAATGTGAAACATCATCAATTAATAACCCTGTGAGACGGCATCAAGCAAACCACCCCTTAACAATACCGGAACAAACAGAGCAAAATGCATTTGTAGTTAAACTGCAGAATGCATGTTAAAGATAAAAAATGAAATAATAGGTGAATAAGAAAGCAGTAGCGGACCGGACTGGGGAGACTAAATCTCTCAGCTGGCCTAGGACATCTTGAAGTCCTCCCAGATTAAAGAGGTGGCTATGGAAAGAGATGTCTGGACATCCTTGCTTAAGTTGTTGCAGCCAAGACCAGACTCTAAATCAAGATGATGTCTGTATGGAGATCTGTGCATCCACTGGTTTTCTCCAGGTACTCCCATTTCCTGCCACAGACCTAAAAAACAAAACAAAAACAAAACATGCATGTTGGGCTGATTGGTAACTCTCAATTGTCCTTCAGTGTGAATGAGAGAAGAAAGGGTTGTTTGTCTCGTTTTTCTCTATGTGTCCCTGTGATGGACTGGATACATGTCCAGGTGTCTCTGTGAAGAACTGGAGACCTGTCCAGTGTGCCTCCACCTCTCACACAGTGACTGCTGAATATAGGAACATGAGTGACAGTGACCACTGCAGTCCAAAAAAGAAGAAGGTAAAGGTAATGGATGGATAGATGAATGATGGATGATGGATGGATGGATGACAGATTGCTGGATGAAAGAATGGATGGATGGATGAATTGATGATGGATGGATAGATGGGTGGATGGTGGATGGATGATGGATGACAGATTGCTGGATGAAAGAATGGATAGATGGATGAATTGATGATGGATGGATAGATGGATGGGTGGATGATGGATGGATGGATGGATGAATGATAGATGGATGGATGGATGATATATGGCTGGATGGAAGAATGGATAGATGGATGATTGATGGATGATAATTGGATGGATGGATGGATGGATGGAGAGATGGCTGGATGAATTGATGGATGGATGATGGATGGAATGATTATGGATTTATAGATGATGGATGGATAGATGGATGAATGACTGATGGCTGGGTGGATGATGGATATATGGATGGATGGTAGATGGATGTATGGATGATGGATGAATAATTGATGGATATATGATGATTGATGGATGATAAATAAATGGATGGATGGATGATGAACAGATGATAGATGGATGAATGGATAGACAGATATGCAGATGATAGATGGATGGATGCTAGATGGTTGGATGGATGAATGGATGGATGTTGATAGATGGATGATGGATGGATGAATGGATGGATAGATTATGGATGGATGATGGCTGGATAAATAATGAATGGATGGATGACGGATGATGGATTGATGATGATAGATGGATGATGGATGGGCAGATGATGGATGGATGGATGGATGGATGATAGATGGCTGGATGGAAGAATGGATGGAAGGATGATGGATTGGTGGATGATAGATGTCTGGATGGAAGAATGGATAGATGAATGATTGATGGATGATAAATGGATGGATGGATAGATGGATTGATGGATGGATGATGGATGGAAGGATTAAGGATGGATGGATGATGGATGGATGGATGATGATATATGGATGGATGGATGGATGGATGGATAGTAAATGGATGTATGGATGATGTATGGATGATTGATGGATGATAGATGGATGGATGGATGGATGCTAGATGGCTGGATGGAAGAATGGATGATAGATGATGGATGGATAGCTGGATGGATGGATTGTTGATAATGGATGGATGGATGGATGGATGATAAATGTCTGGATGGAAGAATGGATATATGGATGATTGATGGATGATAAATGGATGGATGGATGATTGATGGATGATAGATGGATGGATGGATGGATGGGTGGATGATGGATGGATGGATGCTAGATGGCTGGATGGAAGAATGGATGGATAGATGATGGATGGATGGATAGCTGGATGGATGGATTGGTGGATAATGGATGGATGGATGATAAATGTCTGGATGGAAGAATGGATAGATGGATGATTGATGGATGATAAATGGATGGATGGATGATTGATGGATGATAGATGGATGGATGGGTGGATGATGGATGGATGGATGCTAGATGGCTGGATGGAAAAATGGATGGATAGATGATGGATGGATGGATAGCTGGATGGATGGATTGGTGGATAAAGGATGGATGGATGGATGGATGGATCATGATATATGGATGATGTATGGATGGTGAATGGATGTATGGATGATGTATGGATGATTGATAGATGATAGATGGATGATGGATGGATGGATGATGGATTGATGGATGCTAGAGGGCTGGATGGAAGAATGGATGGATAGATGATGGATAGATGATGGATGGATAGCTGGATGGATGGGTTGTTGATAATGGCTCGATGGATGGATGGATGGATGATAAATGTCTGGATGGAAGAATGGATAGATGGATGATTGATGGAAGATAAATGGATGGATGGATGATTGATGGATGATAGATGGATGGATGGGTGGATGATGGATGGATGGATGCTAGATGGCTGGATGGTAGAATGGATGGATAGCTGGATGAATGGATTTGTGGATAATCAGAGTCAGAGTCAGAGTCAGAGAGTCAGAGAGAATTTATTGTCATTTGCACCGCATGTAGTACATGTGTTGAAAACGAGATTATGTACACAGGGTCCCAGTTACATCCAACAACAAATGCAAGAGAAATACAATAATAACATCTAGGATTAACTAAGAGAGACATCACATCAGCTAGTAATACACTAAGCCCTAATGTAGTAGAAAAACATCATTATAAACAGCAGCACGAACATGAGCAGATGGTCACAGATGAACGCAGCAACAAGAAACAGATCAGTACAGTATCAGTATGATGTGACCTTTTGCAGTGTTTATTCTTATTATTTATTTATTCATGAGTCTGACAGCCTCAGGGTAGAAGCTGTTTCTCAGTCTAGTGGTTCTACATTTGATGCTCCTCAACCTCCGTCCCGAGGGGAGTGGTGCAAAGAGTGAGTGTGCTGGGTGAGTGAGGTCTTTCATGATGCAGGTGGCTCTTTTTCTGCATCTGGAGGTGTAAATGTCTGTGATGGTGGGGAGACTGACTCCCACAGACTTCTGTGCAGCCTTCACCACTCTCTGCAGAGCTTTTCTCTCTGCAACTGTGCAGCCTCCATGCCACACATTGATACTGGAGCACAGGACGCTCTCCACTGCACACCTGTAGAACGAGGTGAGGACTGGGCTTCTCAGACCGGCTCGTCTCAGCCGTCTGAGGAAGTAGAGTCTCTGATGACCTTTCTTGATCAGGCTGGTGGTGTTATTGCTCCAGCTGAGGTTATCATTCAAGTGTACACCCAGGTATTTGTAGCTGGAGACCACCTCCACCGCAGATCCACCTATATACAGTGGGGTGTGGGTGTGTTTGTTCCTTCTGAAGTCCACAATCATCTCCTTCGTCTTCTTCACATTCATGTGAAGGTTGTTCTCTTTGCACCAGCTCTCCAGATGTTCCACCTCCTGTCTGTAGCTGGATTCATCATTATCTGTGATGCATCCCACCACAGCTGTATCATCTGCAAACTTAACAATATGACAGCCTGGATGTGTGGCTATACAATCATATGTGAGCAGAGTGAACAGAAGAGGGCTCAGCACACATCCCTGAGGAGAGCCAGTGCTGAGGGTGATGGTGGAGGAGGAGAAGTTGTGGATCTTCACGGACTGTGGTCTGTCTGTTAAGAAGTCTAAGACCCAGTTACAAATAGAGGGGCTTAGTCCAAGTGTGGATAGTTTGTCTATCAGAGTTTGGGGGATCATGGTGTTGAAGGCAGATGTGAAGTCCACAAAGAGCAGACGCACGTATGAGTCCTTCTGATCCAGGTGGGTGAGAGCAGTGTGGACCACGGAGGAGATGGCGTCCTCTGTTGATCGGTTCTCACGATATGCATATTGATGAGGGTCCTCGTTGATGTTGACGGCTGTCTTGATGTGGGACATGACCAGTTTCTCAAAACATTTAGCGACTATCGGGGTGAGAGCCACCGGTCTGTAGTCATTCAGACCAGTCACTGTGGAGCTTTTTGGGACTGGGATGATGGTGGCGGTCTTCAGGCAGGTGGGAACTGACTCCAGTGCAAGTGAGGTGGTGAAGATGTCAGCCAGCACCTCACAGAGCTGGTCCGCACATTCCTTCAGAACTTTCCCTGGGATGTTGTCTGGACCCGTAGCTTTATGAGGGTTGATCCTTCTGAGACTGCCTCTCACTTCTGCTGCGGTCACTTTGAGGTGCTCCTCGTCTGGTGATGAGGTGAGTCTGGTGCTAGTTGGTCTGTTTGGATCATCAAAACGTGCATAAAACTTATTGAGGGCATCAGGCAGGGATGGGTCCCTGGGGCATTGTTTGCTTTTGCCCTTGTAGTCTGTTAAGCATTTGATGCCCTGCCACATGCTCCTTGGATCATGTGAGGTGAACTGTCCCTCGATCCTCTGTGCATACGCGGCTTTGGCCTTCTTTATGCCATCATCCAGTTCTCTCCTGCACTTTCTCAACTCCTCAGTATCTTTAGACTTGAATGCAGTGTCCCTGGCTGCCAGCAGGGTGCGGACATCCTTATTTAGCCAGGGTTTTTGATTGGGGTAAAATTTAACACACTTTCTTATGGATACATTTGATGGATGGATGGATGATAAATGTCTGGATGGAAGAATGGATAGATGGATGGATGATTGATGGATGATAAATGGATGGATGGATGATTGATGGATGATAGGTGGATGGATGGATGGGTGGATGATGGATGGATGGATGCTAGATGGCTGGATGGAAGATTGGATGGATAGATGATGGATGTATGGATAGCTGGATGGATTGGTGGATAATGGATGGGTGGATGATAAATGTCTGGATGGAAGAATGGATAGATGGATGATTGATGGATGATAACTGGATGGATGGATGGATAAATGGCTGGATGGATTGATGGATGGATGATGGATGGAAGGATTGATGGCTGGGTGGATGATGGAAAGATAATGGATAGATGGATGATGGATACATGGATGGATTATGGATATATGTATGGATGGATGTATGGATGGATGAATGGATGGATAGATCAGTGAATGATGGATGGAGGATGGAGGATGAATGGATGGGAGGCAAGGTGGATGGAAGGATAAATTATGGATGTAAGGGTTATGGATGGATGGATGATGGATGGATGATGGGTGAATGGATGGATGTTGGATGGATGGATGATAGATGGATGGATGGAGAGATGAATGAATGGAGGGATGGGTGGATGATGGATGGATAGATAATGGATGGATGATGGGTAGATGATAGATGGATGGATGATGGATGTATGATGATGGATGATGGATGGATAGATGGGTGGATTGATGGATATATGGATGACATATGGAAGATGGATAGATGTATAGATGGATGATGGATGGCAGGGTGTATGGATGATAGATGCATCAATGGATAAATGATGTATGGATGATGGATGGATGGATGATGGATAGATGATAGATGGATAGATGGATGGATGGATGGATGGGTGGATGATGGATGGATAGATGGATGGATGGATGATAGATTGAAGATGATGGATGGATGGATGGATGGGTGTGTGCGTGTGTGGATGATGTATGTTTGGATGGATGGATGATAGATGTATGGATAGATGGGTGGATGATGGATGGATGGATAGATGACAGATTGCTGGATGAAAGAATGAATGGATGATGAATGGATG
>JBBPBX010000217.1:92842-105342 GCA_038048925.1 Garcialebias charrua | reverse complement strand
ATATATGGATGCTGTATGGATGATGGATGGATAATTGATGGATATATGATGATTGAATGGATGGATGACAGATGATAGTTGGATGGATGGGTGGATGGAAGGATTAGGGATGTATGGATGATGGATGATGGATGGATGGATGGATGGATGGATGATTGATGGCTGGGTGGATGATGGATGGATGATTGATATATGATGGATGGCTGATGGATGGATGATTGGTGGATAATGGATAATAATCATACTTTATTTATAAAGCTTTTTAAAATAGCCACATCTGCAACAAAGTGCTGTACACATGAACTCAAGAACGTTTAAACACATAACAGGTCAAACATTAGGATCAATAAAAATAGTGCAGAGCAAATTTCAGGCTGTGCCAAAAGCAAAGGAATGAACATGTGTTTTGTTTTATTTATTTATAAGGCTCCCCTTATACATGGCTAATAAATAGTTTAGAGATACATTATTAATTCCTCTATAATCTCATTATAAATGATTAAGAACTGCTATTATGCAATAAATAAGGTTACAGAGAGACACGACTCATATACGTGGAACAATAATTTTAACACATGCTTTATTTGCAGCATGAAACACTGTTTTTTCAACAGTCAAATGTATTCAAGCATACAAATACAAATACAAATCAGTTTATAAAAGCTATGAAATTCAAAGCAAATATTAAAGGGATTGTGACATGATTTTTTTACTATTCATAAAATTGCTCAAAATATATATATTTTATCATTTAAATATGTTTGTTTTTGCAAACAAAATGATAAATCACTTTAATTTTGCTTTAAAAGTGATTTTGAACTTCAAGCCGTGTTTAATCATGGGAAATCCCATTACACACGAACGCACCATCTGTGATGTCACACCGGGCAGAGCTCTGGGCTTGTCACAGTGCGCAGGTATGAGCAGCTCGACATGAAGGAAGTCTGATACAGCATCAGACCTAAATTAGATCCTGTTGTTTCTTGTTCCATCACCCAAACTATTTTCTGCTTCCCAAAATGAAGACAAATAGCTCAAATCTTCACATAGATTGCTAAATTCGTCCAGTTTTAAATTGTCCGCTATACATAGTTCCCATGTGACGTCACATCCGTCTTACTTCCGGGTGGACCCTCATTTTGAAAGTCATAACAGGGGACAGCGCAGTCTAATGGATGTTCATTTTTCACGTTTTTTTTTGTGTGTTAATTTCTAATTAATTGCAATGGTTACTTCGTGTTGTGTCAGTGGGTGTTCCAGTCGGGTAGACGTTTGGGCAACGCGCAGGTTTCAGTTAATCAAAAAAAAAGTAAACGTGAAGGATTTATCTCATCGGAGAAACTGGACAGCAGCCCCTCCTCGCTCTGAGTCTGGCTTGGATCTGCTCTGGAAGACGTCGTCCTTTTGGCCGGTAAACAAAATATTCTACATAAATCATTTTGTGAAACTATGTCAGAACAATGTTAGAGTACAACTGTCTGTGTGTTAGAGCTGGGTTTTTTTTTTTTCATTATTTAGCAAACCGTCTTGCATGCTGTTAGCTTAGCATCTCGCTAACGCGACAATGGCCTCAGTCCACCAGGACCGGCGGGGGAAACCGTCCCAGTTGGAGAAGGAGGACGGGAGCCAAGTCGTGCGGGCGACGCGTCGGTCCAATGGGAGGTGACCCTGCGGCCGCGACGAATCCACGCCGTCTGACCTGAGCTCCTGCGAGCCTCGCTCCAGATGCTTAGCAACATGCTAACTTCCAACACGGTAAGACTCAAAAGTGCTGGTTCTGGTCAGTGCTCAGCCTGGACTGTTTGTGCTGGCTGTGTGTTATTTTAGTTAAACCTTTTTTTAGCTGGTTAGATCTGATTGAGACAGTTTACACATCTTTTTTGGATTTAAAGCTGTGAAGCTCTGCGCTGTGAAGCCGGTGTGCGCTCGCTCCTTGTAATAATTAAATAATTAATGATATCGGAGTAACTACTTTGTGACAAGTTGTCTGATTCGTCTGCCATGATTTCTTTCTCAAACTCATTTAACTCCGACCACTGCCATTTTGCTATTGTTCCTTGGTGAAGCTGTGGTAGCTCGTGTTTTTGTCCGTATAATTTGCTCTGCTCGTTCGCCATCTTTGCCTTCTCTGCCTTCAGATGTGGTGCGAAAACCGGTTTGCGCAATACTGGGGGCGTGTCTGGGAACTATGTATTAAAGACACCACAGCCCTCTGCCCAGTGTGACATCACATATGGTGCGTTCGAGTGTCATCGGATTTCCCATGATTAAACACGGCTTGAAGTTCAAAATCAATTTTAAAGCAAAATTAAAGTGATTTATCATTTTGTTTGCAAAAACAAACATATTTAAATGATAAAATATATATATTTTGAGCAATTTTATGAATAGTAAAAAAATCATGTCACAAAAAAATAACCTCCTATACAGACCTATGACATCACAGCCTCTCTCCCAAACCAAAGGAACTATGACATCACTAACAAGCACTTCAGCAGCACACTGGTCTCTGCAATGGTCCTCAGTCTGTTCTTCACAAACTTGAGTGTAGAGACAGTCCTCTCACAGGCCAGCTGGCTAAAAGATAACATCAGCAGGAATTTATACATAGTTCCCAGACATGTGACTAGAATTCTAGAATTCTGGAATTTCTGCCATTTTGGTAGGCAGAAAATGGCGACCATGGCAAACAAGCAGACACGATCATCCAGAGCAAAGTACATTGATACTCTTGAGCAAGGTGCTAGAGCTAGGTATCTTCAAAAAATAGAAGTGGTTGGAGTTGACCCGTATCAGGTGGAGAAAGAAAAGATGTCAGACGACGCGGACAAGTTGCCACCGATCACGTATTTTGACATCCTTGATTATTTAGTTAACACGAGGAGCGCCTACACAACGGAGGAGCTTCGTGGCCTAAAAGCGATGGACGCATATAATCAGTGCTTCAGTGGATTTGTGAAGGACGTCCGGACGCTTCATGTTAATAACAAAGTTGTTGTGACTGGCAGAGTAAGTAATTACAATATTTTACCGGTAGATGTCGCTCATAGACTGCAGCTACAAGCTACATATATGGCTCTGGGTTAGCCTAAACATGCGCTAGCTTAAACATAGCAGTAAACATTGCTAACCGTTGGAAACGTTAAACGGTCACATCACTACTATAATATTATTTATTTTACCTATGACTGGCAGAGTAATCACAATATTATACAGGAGATGTTACTCATAGACAACAACAGCTACAAGCTACATTAGGTTAGCCTAAACATGCGCTAGCTTAAACATAGCAGTAGACATTGCTAACCGTTGGAAACATTTAACAGTCACATTACCACTATAATATTATTTATTTTACCTATGACTGGCAGAGTAATCACAATATTATACTGGTAGATGTCCCTCATAGACTGCAGCTACAAGCTACATTAGGTTAGCCTAAACATGCGCTAGCTTAAACATAGCAGTAAACATTGCCAAAAATTGTCACTACTATATTATTTATTTTACCTATGACTGGCTTTGATACTTGACTTTGTGGTAACAACATAAATAAATTTACTATGTCTTAAGTCATAAAGTAAATATTACTAATATGTCAAAAATAATTTTCACATCAGCATATATTTTTCATTTTGTGAGCCATAAGAATTTGTATCAAATTTTTATGTAATCCATAGGCTAAAGGCAGCTTTTTTTATTATTCATTTTATTAGGATGACAAAAACAATTTAAATAAATAAAAAATACAAACAATTTTAAGATCTGCACATAGGGCCTACTCTACACAATTTATTTAGTAAAAAAAAAAAACACAAGCAAAAGTGATTCTAATTAATTTACAACTATGTAACGTTCTGTTCTTACCCACTGAGCAAGGTGACGTCTATAGACCCATTTACAGCCTACGTCATCAAGCAGCTGCGCGCGCAGCGTGGCTACAGCAGCATGACGGCTCGTAGTGTATTATCAAGCTACGCTAGCGTGTTATCGGTAAATGATCGCAAAGCTTACTTTAATAAGTTAACTTTGAGCAATGGCCATCAGCTTCCTGATCCGTGTATAGTTACTGAATGGGAGTATGACGTTAGTAAGTGAAGTTAGAAAAGCTACGAGCATACAAATCACTCGATGCGTATGACTACGTTGTTTGTGGACATGTACAGGAAGTGCGTTATAAAGATATGGACGCAGATTTCTGTGTTTTAAAGTCCAAAGTCCTCCCCAGTCAGAGACAAGGTGCAAAGACTACAATGTATGAGGCTTGGGTAATCGTCAACAAAGTGGAGAACTACATTCTCACAGCAAACTGCACCTGTATGGCAGGGTAAGTTAATTTTGGTTGTTGATATGCATAATTTGCTTCTGTTTTAGGCCACTGCAATTTTAGATTTTACATAATTTTCAGTGTAAAATGTTTTATTAGCATTGCTCAGATAACTTAGTCATTACATATTCCAAAATATTCATCCAGAGGTCACAGTGGCTTGAATTACAAAATCTAATGAAAATCAGAAATGTTTATTTATTTACAATCAAAGTCTGAACTTGGTCAGGAAACATTCAGAACATAACATATAACATACATTGGCCTCTACTCCTAATTACAAATTGTTTGAGCCACTAAAACATTTAATTTTTCATCATTATTAAAAGAGAAGTGGCTATAATCATTTTTAACAGTCTGAACTTCACAGGTAAAATAGAACCCAGCTAAGTGCAGTCTGGAGCCCTGCGTTTACATTTTCATCTCACCTTTGAAGATGTGGATGTAATATACCACCCTAACTACATTTGTTTGTTCTTTTAACAGTGCTGACAGATGACGACATCCAAGAACTGCGGGCTGTGGACCCAGTTTGTGCAGTGATGACAAGCTTGGACAATAGTGACACGTACACCGCTTCATCTGACCACAACTATGAGGAGCATCTAGATTTACCTGAGTTTTATTTAGCACATCATCCAGAGACCTCACACCCAATGAACTAAAGGTGAAATGTGAGGAAACATTTGTCCTGCTGAAAACTAAACACACGCCCTATCAGTGTAAAAGATTTTGTGCATAAAGAACTTCGAAATGTCCGATTTTTTTATACTTTATGTTGTGTACCACCGTAGATGTTATAGGTGGTCTGTTATTTACCTTGATCTTTGCAGTCATCCAATAATCTGATGTTTGTTGTTTTAAATAAATCTTATATTAAACATCTTAATTTTTTTGTAGGCTTCTAGCCTGTTTTTGATGTCATATTCAATTATTTGGATTAATTTTGAACCACATTATACCTGTATTTACAATTTTGAAGAAATACACAGGTTATAATTTAATTAAATTGTTTGTTTATTGTTAGACAGGTGACAATTTATTGCACTTAACAGTTGAATAAGAAAACGGAGATCCTTCCAGTTTATGTTTTAACTTTTGATGTTCAGCCTGTAGCGTGTCAAACTCCTGACGCAGGTGGGCATATTCATTCTGAAGTTGACAGTGCCTCAGGTTCAGATCATCATATTCAGTCCTCGGGACTACATCTTCTTGTGCTGAAAGTTATGAAAAGAAACGGTAAGCAAATGCACTGAAAAGCAGGAAGCAACACTTTATGCTCTGACACAGAATGTGCCTGTGCTGTGACTTCTTTTTTAGCTGATTAATTGTGAACAATATTTAGCTGTACACATGATTGTGGGGTAAGAACTGCCAGAAAACCATTCTGGTTTGAATAAAATATGAGCAGAATGTTGGTTGACGCCCTAGTATTTCAGAAATATTAAATCTATCTATAATTAATTAATCAAACAATCAATTTATTAAAAAGTTTGTTAGATAGGACATAATATATTTGTACCAGGGTCATGTTCCATGTTGGATTCTTGTTGTTCATCTGAAGTGACACTGCCAGGGCTGGGTTGATGTGATGACTTGTGCACACCATCATCTCCACTTTTTCCTCTGGTACCTAAAATAAAAAAAATGTGAATATGTGACACACACAGTAAATAAACATTTACACATCATCTACTTTTAATACAGAGCTGTATTTCAAAGCCTGCACTACACCAAAGTAATGTATGCTAAAGACCATGACAACAGAACAGAAAAAAATAAATAGTAAAGACAGGCCAAAGCAAATTATCCATACCTTTTCATCTTCGCTCATGATCCCTGTCCTTTAGTGTACACAAACACAGAAGGTACGAAATCAGGACTTTGATAATCCAACGACATTTCCCCTGAAAATAAAGCACAGAGGCATTTGTTTATTAAGAGCTAGCTTATTAGCAACTAGCTTCTAGCCAACTTTCCGACCGAATTTAACAGCAATAAACTGCGTCTAGTTTTTAAAAACAATGTTTAATGACAACCAGGGTTTATGGTGAAATAAAACTAGATGAGTAACCTTACCTGATATAAAATGTGCACCGCATACTCGTGCATTTTTGATAAAGTCCTCGGTCCAATCCACCTGCTTGATGGTCTGAAGCGACAGCTGCCTTCGGTGGCTTTGAAATGGTCGATTGCCTCTTGGTATGCGGTAGAACTTCAGTCCTTCCTTAGAATACCTATTTGTACAACTGTATACGCAACATCATGACATTTTGTTGCTGGTGGAGGAAATTACTTAGCTAGATTCACTCCGCAACTTTGTTATGCTTGGTAAAAAGCCTGGGTGGGTGGAGTCTTCTGTTGCACCGGTGCGCGCGCAGCCATCCTTGTTTACAAACACTAAATGGGTCTATTGGTATTTAAATTTTTTATGTTATGTCTGTGTGCTATCTTGACAATATTAATTCATTTTAATACACAAAATAATTCTTAGATAATTAATTATACCCTTTTTAATTCTGCCATTTTTAACTTTCGTTTTGAACGACCGGTTTCTGATACAAGTTCTGAAGTCCACGCCCTTCAACGATCTGTTTACGCCCTCTGTAACAGCCAGTATCTGTAATGTGTTGTTGTTTTAAAATTAGCTCTTTTTTTATTACTCATTTGACTTACTGTTAGTGCTAGCTTAAGATAACTTACCGAAACCCGTCTGAGCGCGCCGCCATGAGCTGCTCCTTTTAGCATGAGACCACCGAATCCGAAGCTAATGTTAGCTTGTTCCTCTTCCGGTGTTCGCCAGCTCCGCTCGTTGCACGCGGAGATTTTGGGAGTTATCGCTGTTCCAGTCAAGACAACACAAAGTTCACCAAGTGTCTCCCGTAAATTAATCCGTAAGGAGAAGGTCCTCGCTGCTGCGAGGCTGCTGCGAGGGCAGCAGCGAGGCTGTACAGTTGAAGCTCCGCTCCATCGCGCCAGAAGCAGTGTCCCGTTGCCGCTGGTCCCTACGCCGGGGGTCCGCTCGTTTAATTTTTGACGGCTGCGCGTTGGGAGCGATCGCAAATACACTAAAAATTGAACTAAAATATAAAAATAACAATTATACTTTATTTATAAAGCCATTTAAAAAAACCACAGCTGCAACAAAGTGCTGTACACATGAAATTAAGAACATATAAACAAAAGATGAGATGAAATCATGAAAAACAACAGTCATGTGTTTAATACAGAAGTGGGTTGAGCCTAACCAGGGGTTGCTAGGTGAGGGGCTGGACTCAGGTTTGAGGTGATTGGCTACGGCCTGTGACGTCAATAACTGCAGGAAGTGTGAATCCTGGTGTATTTATCAAAAATAAATAAATCTACTTAGAGTAAATAAACCACTGGGTGCATTTTTTTGGCACAAGGACTGTTTTTTTATGAAGTAAATTTTTTTTCATTCATTCAACCTTTATTTAGTCAGGTAAATCTTTTGAACCTCATGGGCTCATTTACGAAAGCGACCTGCTAAAACTAAAGAACAATGAACAGCAGTGATAGAATTTCATTAAACAATAAACAAACAAACAATAAACAATAGAAAACAAAAAGAGAGAAAAAAACAAAAGATTTTTTTTTTCTTTTTTTTAACAAAGTATCAAAAAACTAGCAAAACATTATAAGGTAGACGTATAAAATCAAAGACAGGAACAAATCTGCATTGGTTTTTGCCAGGATTCCAACAGATTCTGAAAACCATTTAGAGAAGTCAAGGTCGAGAGCTTCAGATCTTTTTGTAAGATATTCCATGAAGCAGGAGCAGAATAGGAGAAGGCCCTTTTTCCAAGTTCAGTCCTCACTGACGGAACACTGCAGGTAATCATGTCCTGAGAGCGCACGCTGTAGCTGCACTCACGTAAAGACATGTAGGAGGAGATGTATGAGGGCAGCAGACCAAGAAGTGATTTAAAGATGAAAATGTACCAGTGGAAGAGTCTGCGTGAGGTTAATGATGTCCAGTTAACCAGTGAATACAGGGTGCAGTGGTGGGTACGATAATCACAACCAGTTATGAATCTTAGTGCACCATGATAGACAACATCCAACATCCGCAGGGTGCTTGTAGGAGCATTCATGTAGAGAATGTCACCGTAATCAATGGAGGGAAGGAAAGTCACAGACACAAGGCGTTTCCTAACATTCAGTGTTAGACATGATCTGTTTCTGAAAAAGAAACCCAGTTTAACTTTCAATTTCTTCACTAGGTTTTCCACGTGGAGTTTAAAAGAGAGATGTGAATCGATCAGGATACCCAGATATTTATAGGAATCAACAAACTCAATAGGGACACCATTTGAAGATAAAATCAGAGGAGGATCTGCTGGAACCGCCTTCCTATTTGAAAAAAACATCCCTTTTGTTTTATCAGCATTTAGGACAAGTTTGAGACGGAACAAATCTGACTGGATGATGTCAAAAGCGGATTGTAGTAACTGGAAAGCCTTAGCTACTGTTTTAGCTCGGCAATAAACAACTGTATCATCAGCATTCATTCATTCATTCATTCATTCAACCTTTATTTATACAGGCTAGCCTCGTTGAGTCACGGGGACTCATTTACAAGAGGGACCTGTCTCACTCACACCAAACAACCATCCACTCTCACACTCACACCTAGGGTCAATTTAGAGTCACCAATCAGCCTAACAAGCATGTTTTTTGGTCTGTGGGAGGAAACCGGAGTACCCGGAGGAAACCCACGCATGCACGGGGAGAACATGCAAACTCCACCCAGAAAGGCCCCGGACCGGGATTTGAACCGGCAACCTTCTCGCTGAGAGGCAGCAGCTCTACCAGTTGTGCCACCGTGCTGCCCGTGCTGCCATAGAAATGTAAGGATGCATCAGGGATGCAGTGACCTACATTAGCTATGTAGATTGTAAAGAGAGTTGGTCCTAAAACTGAGCCTTGTGGTACACCATTTTTAACTGTTAAATAGCTGGAAGAAGCACCGTTATGTTGAACACATTGCCTCCGATTGGAAAGATAGTTAGAAAACCAACCGATGGTGTGATCAGAGAAACCGATTTCTGAGAGCTTATGACACAGGATGTTATGATCCACAGTGTCAAAAGCTTTAGACAGGTCTAAGAAAAGTGCAGCACAATAGTCCTTAGCATCCAATGCTTCAACAACATCATTCAGAACCTTCAGAGAAGCAGTTGTTGTGCTGTGTTTTTTCCTGAAACCAGATTGATGAAGAGGTAAGATGTTAAATGAGTCCAGATAATTTTTGATCTGAGAGTTTATCAGTTTTTCTTGAACCTTGGCTAAGATGCAGAGTTTAGAGATCGGTCGATAATTGTTCAATGAGGTGGGGTCACCTCCCTTCAGCAAAGGAAGAACAAAGGCTGTTTTCCAAGCATCCGGAATGGTGTTTTGGCTTATGGACAGATTAAATACCCAAAGTTGAGTAAAAAAAACATTAAAAAGTGAATTTTGCATCTGTGGTCCCCTTTAAATAATTACATTTTAAAATTATAAATAACATATATCCTTCAAATCAATTCTTAAAAGAGAGATTTAATTTTAATGTAGAAAATTGTGGTTTTTGTAAGACTCAATTGGAAACAACTAAACATTTGTTTTATGAATGTGAAGAAGTATTGAACTTGTGGGAACAACTTCACAACTTTCTGTCTGCTAAGGGAATAAACTTGGATTTTGTTTCCTTAGAAAATATTCAATTTGGTTTATTCATTAAAGATAAAAACTTAGAATTTATTGTAAATGTTCTGATTATTGTAACAAAATACTATATCCATAAATGTCGATACGCAAAATGCTCCCTTTCTATCAGTGCTCTAAAAAATGACATTTCTTTTTTCAAAAGTTGTCTAAAGAAGATGCAGAATGCAAATGCAGTAAAATTATATGAGTTAATGGAATATTTTTAGTTTCTAGCCCCCTGATTTGTATGTTTTTTTTATTTATTGTTATTTTTTCTGTTTTCATCTTTTAATTCCTTTTTTTATTTTTATTTTTTTATTCTGTGAAGGACTTATTTTAAGTATTATTGAGACTTTCTTGAACCTTTGCAATCATAATGTATTATAGTCTTTAGGAGATGTGATTCTTGTATGATATATTGTTGGTGTTTTTGACATGTTATTGTGAGTTTTATCATTGTCATTGTTACTTTTGTTTATTACTAATTAAAAAAAAATACAGATCAGCTGGAGGAGGAAGCCTGGAACATGCCACTTTTTCTAAAAAACTGAGGGGAGAGGGAACTTTGTTCAATTTGGCTTTAGTTAGTTAGTTTAGTCACTTTAACTTGGCACAAATAATAAGTGAATATTAAAGTTAAGTTTTGCTTCATTTGTTTCATATGTTTTTAGCTAATTTAGTATTTTCTGTCCCCTTTACAGTATTATGTTGTGCCTCCCTCATGAAAGTACACGCGCACGCACACACACACACACACACACACACACACACACACACACACACACACACACACACACACACACACACACACACACACTTGGTCTTATCGCGACAGTGTAACGCCAAAAATACACTACACGCGGCTCCGCTCCGCCCC
Organism: Garcialebias charrua; assembly: GCA_038048925.1. Lineage (NCBI taxonomy): Eukaryota > Metazoa > Chordata > Actinopteri > Cyprinodontiformes > Rivulidae > Garcialebias > Garcialebias charrua. The sequence continues at coordinate 94,429 of JBBPBX010000217.1, read as the reverse complement.
GCTCCGCAGGTCGCAGCTGAGCGAGTCCAATTTCCATTACCTGCGCTCAGCTCAGGTCCGAATAGATGCGCTGCTCCGAGACACGTGCGAGATCGCGCGATAAATCAAGTGAAGTCAGAACAAAACAATTCATTCGGTGGAAGAAGGAGAACAACTGTAGAGAGACTGCTGCCTTGATCTTCTCTCGTAAATAAGCTACATGGTTTGAGCAACAGGAAGTGATGTTTACATTTCAGAATAAAATACGTTTTTATTTATTTATTTCTTGTATTGCGTTTGTAGGCGTAGTCATAGTCATAAATATAATAGTTTAGTCATAGAATAGTCATAAATGATAGTTTGACAGCATTTTTGTACAAATAAATCCGTATAGAGCTAGGATTAGTCCGCCCGTGGTGATTTTATTTTGTAAATACGGAAGTTGTGCTCGTTCCTTTTCCTGTTGGTGCGACGTAATCTTCAAAAGTTGACTCCGGCACAGCTCCGTCATCCGGCAGAAATAGAAAAATTTCTAATTTTGACGGACTGCCGTCCGCTCTCCGCAGCTCACCGCCGCCGTGCGGAGCCAGTGTACTTTATCTCATTGATTATAATGGGTGCGTATTTGCTGCGGAGGTCGGACCGGAGCGGGGCGGAGCTGCAACGCGTGTGGTGTATTTTTGGCGTAAAAGTCTCGCGATACTTTGTGGACATATAAACTCCTCCGCGGCCATGTTTCGGTCTTTCTTTTCCTTTAGCGGTGAAGGTGCACCAGTAATCGGTCGTCCCGCAGCGGGTTCATCCGACACCCTCACCAACCAAGCTGAACTGAGCTCAACCTCCACAGCAACAACATGCCGCCCAAATTCGACCCCAACGAGGTTAAAATCGGTATGTTTTGCGGGTCAGAGGGTAGTAAACGCAGAAGCTGGTTCACAGCCGAGACGGAGGCGCTGCGTGTCGGCTGGCCTGCGGGCCGCGCGGCGCACAACACGGTAAAGATCGGACACGAAACTCTGTCCGGGAGGATGATTGTGCTTTTATTGTTGGAAAGGGAAAAATCAATGAGACTGAACAAGGGGAAAGAAGCCGACTTCTGCCGAGTGCACGTGTCGGGTAGTTGCTAATGCTAACGCTAGCTTCTATTTTAGCCTGCTGCTAACAGAGCGCAGTCACGTGATGATAGTTTAAATCACTTCTGTCACTCAGAGGACTGTACAGAGGAGGTTCAGCTCAAAGACTCAGCAACATGACTAGGCCTGAAATGGTTTATTTATATATAGTCTTTTCAGATTTCTTGCATGCGGACATTACAGACAACATGCTTGTAAATTTGATGAATGACAGCAGGTTCAGTTTCTTGTTCTACTCCTGAAAATTGCAGCTTTGATGTGTAATGTTGCAGAAAATCTGTGTTAAATATCAAATTTAAAACTAGGTTTTATTGAAAGCATGAAAAACAAAAAGAGATTGAAGTGCCACCTTTGGTAATTGGTGTTTTAGCGGTTTGATGAAAATACAACTAGAAAAGTTAAAAGCTAAACGACTCCCTTTGAGTGACTAAATGTACCGTACTGGTATGTTTATGCCTGTGATCAGGTCATGTGG